>CM074781.1:26373816-26543309 GCA_037355745.1 Pseudo-nitzschia multiseries
GCAATATATATGGCAAAGAGGGAACTAACGCGGGATTAGCAATAGCAACAGGGATTTCGCTCATTTGATTCCTTCACATTGTGTAGAATCAAGTAGAATCCCTACTGCAAGCTTGATTTATTGCTGTTTTTCCGATTGTAATTCATTATTTCAAAATCAACCACTTTGCAAAAGCAATTTGCAAAAGCGAACCCCCCCCCCCCGCGCGCGCGCGCTCCCCCGACCATGGGAATAGACCCTTTTCGCTGCTTCCTAGGCTATTACAACAACAAGAAACTCATTCTATCACACTGTAGGTCGCCATTGCCGGTCCTTTGGTTGATGGGAGGGGAGATGGTGTTCCGGTTTGATTTGATTCGTCGCCGGCGGCGTAAACACTCATTTGTTTATTCCTATCACTCACAACACTGCTTCTTCTTTTTGCTTGTTTGACCATGGGAATAGCAACAACAAGCACTGTAAGTGACTGTCCGTTCTTCTTGTTTGTGTGGGTTGGAGATGTTCAGGCTGTTTTGGTTTGATTTGGAGCTGCTGTCGGCGCATCGTCGCCGTATTGTTACATGTTTATTCCTATCTCACGACACTCTTCTTCTTTTTGCTTTTGACCATGAGAATAGCAGCAACCATGATTTGAACCGTACCACCTCCAAAGAGCAAGGCTCCAGCTTCCCAGAATCGATTTTCTGCTCCAGCTCAAGATCTTTTGTCTTGGACTCGGTCATCCTCTACCAATGCAACAGCAACAACAACCCAACGTTGGTCTGTAGCAGCCAGGAATTCTTCATTGAGCAACCCCTATTACAAGAAGAAGAACCCCCCATCCTCCTCCTTCTGGATCTCCAACTACCACCCTTGGCAGATGAAGAAGCGCGCCCTCCGGACCCTTCGTCTTTCTTCTACCCCGGTTGCTCCTTCAATACCTTATCACTGGCGCCGGCTGCTTCTTTGGCGCCTGTCGTATCCACGGCATCCGAACTACAAGCACTGCACTGCTCCGATCTAGGGGACTAGTGTATTCACGGCGTCCGCCAGTCTAGGGGACTGGTGTATCCAGGGCATCTGAACAAGAACTACCGGTAGTACAAGCGCTGCTTCGTTTACTACGGGACGTCCCTACTATTTCTCGCTCCGGCATCAAAACTACAAGCGCACAAGCTACATGCTCTGATTTTGGCCCCAACAGCCTCAATATTCATCAGGACTTGCTCTTTAGCAAGAAATAGGTCTACAGACTAATTCTAGCTCTTTTTTTGGCATATACCCTGGTCCCTACTAGTCTGCTGTGTATTAGTCTGTTCTGGGAGTATCAAAAAGAGTGCTAGGTGAATAGTGCTCAGAATACGACTGGAAATCACGACAGAAAATTCTAGTATGGTACGAAGGCACCGAGTAACACTAGTAGAAAATCACGTACATCTAGTACTCATACTACGTACCACTCATGCTGCGGAGTATTTCGGAATTGCCAAAGTATCAATCCATTATCAGAGCAGAAAACACTACTAGAAATCACGTACCAATTCTACGGTGATTTACTTTAGTACCATGCCATTGTCAGAGCAGAAAACACTACTAGAAATCGTGTAGCAGTTCTACTGCATATTTTGCAAATTACTACTAAAGTACCACCGAAATTACTATATGTAATCACCCCTCCTCCGTTTTGGTTGGCAAGACTCATCCCTCTCTAAAGAAAAATTCGAGGCGCGCGCGCCGAGAATTTTTCTTAAGAGAGGGATGAGTCTTGCCAACCAAATCGACTCCGAGTAGTATCTGGGGAGGAGGAGGAGTTTTCTTTAGGGGGCTCTCCCTTTTTCCTCGGGCTGCGCCCTCGGAAAAAGGGAGCACCCTAAAGAAAACTCCTCCTCCTCCCCAGATACTACGAGGAGGAGAGCAAGGAGGAGGGGTGATTAGGTATGTAATACCATGGTCGCAAGGGAGAGCACAAAGGGAAGAGGAGGAGGTTCTTGCTAGGGACCAATACTTGCTGTTTGTTGCTGTTGCTTGTTGGGGGGGGGCTGCTTCCTATTTCGATCCGGATTACATCCCCCCCTTTCATGGTAAATTGGTGCGCGGATTCTACTCTTCCCGCAGTCACACGTGTTGTATGTGTGAAAAATTACTTTAGTATGGGAAAACCGTACTAAAGTAATTTTTTCTACTCCGTGTTGACAAATCAAAAAGTAATATTGCCTTTTTTTTACACACAAATTCGTGCTTTAAGCAAGTCACTCCTACTCTGTGCTCAGTCCACCGTGTTGTATGTGTCAAAGATTACTAAAGTAATTTTTTGAGATTTGCACACACAACTTCGTGTGTTGAACCCCCCTGCACACAGTACACCATGTTGTATCTGTAAAAAATTACTAAAGTAATCTTTGGAGATTTACACACGCAACTCCGTGTGTTAAGCAAAACTCTCTATATATTCCAGCCGTTCTTACCGGTCATAATTATTTTTAAGCAATTTACCATAAGCAGCTCAGTGTTTTTAAGCGTTTCTCAAAAACCATCCCCGGGTGTTGCGTTATATATAAGGCAAAGAGGGAACAAACGCGCAGGATTTGCAGCTGCAGCAGCAGCAGCATGAGTGATTTCATTTTGTTTCCTTCTCATTTTGTGTACAATCATGTAGAATCTCTACTACAAACTTTAATCATTGCTGTTTTTCCATCGTGGTAATTCATAGTTTCATAATCGACCACTTTGCAACAGCAAATACTAACTTCCCTCTCCCCCGGCCATGGGAATAGACCCTTTACACTGCTGCTTCCTTTCCTATTACAACAACAACAAACCCATCATACTATCACACTGTAAGCCGTTGCCGCCGGTCCATTGTTTGCTTGGGGGGGAAGATGTTCAGGCTGTTTTCATTTGATTCGGCGGCGGCGTCATCGATGTCATTTTGTATTCATTCTCTCACGGCGCTGCTTCCTTTTCCTTTCTTTGACCATGGGAATAGTTCTTTCCAGCAACCACCATCATGGTTCGAACCATTCCACGCCGGAATAGTACCAAGGTTGCTCCTGCTCCGCGGACTCGGTCTAGTAGTGCTCCAGGTAAAGATCTTTCTTCTCTGACTCGGTCGTCTACTACGAATGCAACAGCAACAACAACAACCCATCGTCGGTCTGTAGCAGCCACGAGTTCTTCATTTACCAACCCCTACAAGAAGAAATACCCCCCTCGTCCCTCCGCCTCTCCAACCACCACTCCTGTTGGAAAGAGGAAGAAGCGCGCCCGGCGGACCCTTCCGCTTTCTGCCCCGGTTCTTGCTCCTCCAACAATCCGGGCGCCGGTTGCTCCTTCAATTCCACCTGCAGCGCCGGTTGCTCCTTTCAGACCAGATCCGCCGGTTGCTGCTGCTGCCGCTCCTACGATTATGGTTGCTCCTAGTACTATTCCTATTATTTGGCCCGCTGCTGCTTCACCTTCAATTGTGGCTGCCGGTGCTCCTCCTCCTTCTTTGCCTCCTCCTTTGATTGAGGCTTCTGCTGCTTCTGCTGTTGCTCCTCCTTCGATTCCGGCTGCCGCCGCTGCTCCTCCTTCGATTCCGGATCTGGTTGCTCCAGCAGTTCCTCCTTCGACCGCGCCGGTTCATTCTTTGTTGGTGGCGCCAGCTTCTTCATCTCCTTCGATATTGGCGGTCAATGTGGCTGTTCCTACTGTATCATATGATGAAGAAGAGGAAGAGAGTGATGGAGAGGTGGACACTGCTGTGGTTGCGGCTGCTGCTGGTGTTACTGTTACAGAGTTTCATATACCTTCTGTAACAGCTCCAGCGATTCCAACACTCTCTATTGACTCTGACTGTGACTTCCGCGAAGCTGCAATAGCCGCTGCTGAAGGGAATTTCTCGCTTGGAGCCATTCTACATTCACTTAAGCAGAACCCCACAGCTCTGGGAACCACCACCGAGAGGATCAAGGCACTTACCTTCAATACTACGAGACACGAGAGGAGCAAGAACAGTTTGGAGTTTGCCTTCTTCAAATCACTCGCGGCTCATCCGGAGGCTGCCCCACTTGTTGATTATATTCCGGATCCCGAAGCACCGTTGATGAAAACCCGCCGTTTCTATGTTCTAACAAGGGCTCCTATTGCTCCCAACAAGAGAGCACTTGTCAACTGGTGCATGCTGATTCACTCATTGGATTTTTACCAGGTGAAATATAGGGGACACGACCTTTCCAAGGATCCAAGGCTTTTTGCTCAAGCACAGTATCAGTTGGGTGTCGTCTCTATGAAGTTCAGGTGTCTTTTTGCTACGTTCCGGAAGAACGGAATCACCTACTCCCAGACCCAAGATTTCAACGAGGCTGGAGGATTCCAAGCGTACTGGAAGAATGTCTTCAAAATTGCGAAAACCTACAAGGCGGACTATGGCACCTGTCCAAACAAGGCTCGGTTTGATGTCAATTGGTACCAAAAACGGAACAAAGCTATCAACGATCCAAGCAATCCGTTGGATCCGTTCAACAACCTTGAACACTTTGTTTGGTGTGCGATGGAGAACATCATGACCGAATGGGCTCTTCGCGGTTGTCTTGAGCCAAGTTCTATTGTCAAGGAAGACTTCGAAACCGGTGTGTTCACTGAGGGGGAGTTTGTTGGGATTCAATACATACGACTCAAGCCAAACTACAACGGACAGAAGAAAAGGAGTCTTTCCCTCAAGAATCCTGTGCTGGATGATCGCAATACCAAGAAAACTACTCTTCCATGTCCATACAATGGGGATCTTATGTCTACATATCAAACTACCATCAAGTTACTCTCGCTTGTCCCTGATAACTGTGAAGGCGTCAACCGGATCTTTCGAAAGTCGGCTTCAAAGAAACAACTAGAGGCAAGTGCCGTACGTTTGTTTTTTGCGTGTCGCATCTCTGTTTTTTGCATATCTAACCATCTCGCGCTGTTTTTTCCTCTCTCTCTTTGCAGATCTGGAAGAAACAGGGACGTCGTTGGCGGTTGAATCCTAGCGCTAATCAGGTGATTGGAAAGAACCGTATCAACAAAATCTTGGTTCTAATTGCAAAATGGAGTGGATATGAGAATGTGGAGCGCTGTACTGCCCATGGCAAAAGACACGAGTCTATCTCCAAGGTCGCAAATGCTGGTGTTTCTGCTTCTCTTGTCAAGGGCCTTGGAGGGCATGCTCATCTGAATACTACTACCAATTCCATCCTTCCTGATCAGCAGGCTGTTGATGCTGCTGTTCGCGCAAAGCATGGATCCCCTTCCAAGATTCGCGTGCCGCTTCCAGCTCCCGCGCACGCTCTACCTCCCACGTCTGCACCGTCGCCATCGCCGTCGCCTGCACCACCATCTCCAGCTTCTTCTGCAGAAGAATCCCAAGATCCTGCTCTGCCCGTGGACGATTCCCCCGCAGTATCTGTCCAGCATTCATTTGGTGACCACTCCAACGATTCTGTCCCTTCAGATTGTGCTGCTGGCAATTTGGGGTTGATGACCCAGACCTTTGAAGTCCCCAATGAATCTCCCCCTCCAATGCCCTCCAATATTTCTTACACTACAGTCGATGAGCCTTCTCCAGTTCCTTTGCCATTCACCGATTGCCGTCGGGATTACCACGATGAAGTGATACCTCGCTCAACGCCAAGGCCCAAGAGCCACTACAAAGGTCGCGGTATGTTTGCCGAGGATCGTCCGCAAACGAGGATCATCACCATTGCAAGCCTCGCTACAATCGTCCTCCCGCGCACCGTTTTGAGGACCACGCCGGCAGTCGATACGACAACGAGCGTCGTTACGAAGAGCCTCCGCGCCCCCCTCATACTCATTCTTACGAGCCGCGATACGAGCGCGTGGCTCCTCGTCAAGAACCTCAACGGCTCTCTTTTGGTGAAACTACGTCCTACAAGCCACGATACAAGGAACGCAAGCCTCCACCGCGTTACGAGGAATGCAAGCCGCCACCGCGATACGAGGAACGCAAGCCGCCACCGCGATACGAGGAACGCAAGCCGCCACCGCGATACGAGGAACGCAAGCCGTCACCACCGCGCTACGAGGAACGCAAGCTGTCACCACCGCGCTATGAGGAACGCAAGCCGCCGCCGGGTCGTCATTCATACGAGCAACGCAAGCCGCCCCCACGTCGTCATTCATACGATCAACGAAAGCCGCCCCCGCGTCCCCCTTCTACCAATACTTCGTCGTACGAGCAGCGTCCGTCTCTCGCTGAAAGAGGGTCGCAAGAACGTCCTCCCCCTCATCAAGACCAGCGACGTGTTTCTTTTGGTAGCAATCGCTATTACCGGATGGAGGATTATGGGGCGTGGGGCCCTACTCCAGTGGAAGTGTTTTCACACAGCACACATCATCCTCGTTACGGAAGGGAATTTTTTCAATCCGATGACCCCGAAGTTCAAATTACGGAGGTTCACCACCCGAGTGCTTGGGAAGATGTGGAGCTGCCTGAATGGGGATCGCAAATTCATTGGTAGCAAGTACGCGTTTTTTGGTGTTTCTACTGCGTTCAAGTGCAAAATTGACTTTTTTGTGGCCATTTTGGGCCCAAAAGCCTCAATATTTACCATAGTTTGCTCTCTGGCAAGAAATAGGTCTACAGACTAATTCTAGAGTTTTTTTTTTGGAATATACCCTGGTCCCTACTTTGTTGTGTATTAGTGTGTTCTGGGAGTATCAAAAAGAGTGCTAGGTGAAGAGTGCTCAGAATACGACTGGAAATCACGACCGCACCGTAGCTACAGAGGCACCGAGTAACACTACTACTAGAAAATCACGTACCACTCATACGGAGTATTTCGGAAATTACCAAAGTATCAACCCATTATCAGAGCAGAAAACACTACTAGTATTCCTGTACAAATTCTACGGCATATTATCCAAATTACTTTAGTATCATGCCATTGTCAGAGCAGAAAACACTACCATAAATCGTGTAGCCATTCTACGGCAAATTTCCGAAATTACGAAAGTATCATGCCATTGTCGAGCCAGAAATGACTACTAGAAATCGTGTAGCTCTTCTACGGCATATTTTCGAAATTACCAAAGTAACACCCCTCCCCGCACCTTTTTCGCGCCCGTTGAGTCTGTTTTAAACTCGTGAGTCCCTTTTGTTTTTTATTACTTAGGCATCGATTTTGCGAGTGCACGTGCTCTCCCGTGCGAGCCATGGTATTACTATAGGTAACACCCCGTCCTCCGTTTTGGTTGGCACGTGTCATCCCCTCTCTAAAGAAAAAACTCCTTTAAGAAAAATCCGAGGCGCGCGCGCCGAGGATTTTTCTTAAGGGAGTTTTTTCTTTAGAGAGGGGATGACACGTGCCAACCAAATCGACTCCGAGTATTATCAGTGGGGAGGAGGGGTGTTACTTGGTACCACTCTAGCTCCTTGTTTACGAGGCCCCCGGCCGAGGAAACAAGGAGCTAGAGTGGTACCAAGTAACACCCCTCCTCCCCACTGATAATACGAGGAGGAGGTAAAGGAGGAAAGGGGTGTTGACATGGTAATCTCTATGGCTTCGGACGGACGGGCACGACAATGGAGGATCGGTGTTGCTTACAGTAGCGTTTCGATGCTGCTACAGGGGGAGTAGTAGCTGTTGTTGCTGCTACAGGGGGGGACAGGGAGAAGGGTAAACTGGTACCAATTGGTGGTACCGAGGAGTACTCGTAGGAACAAGTACAAGATGTACGGTAGGGATCAGCAGTGGTACCATTTTGGTGATACCGGAGTACCACTCACTTTGTTAAGTAATAATTTTTTCAACGCATTGGACGTGTTTTTAGGTATACTCAAGCGTAAAGAGGGAGCAAACGCGCGGGATTCACAGCAGCAGCAGGATTTGGTTGATTCCTTCTTGACACCACGACCTGTGTAGAATCTAGTAGAATTCCTACTACAACCTGGATTTTTGCTGTTTTTCCCCGATTGTAATTCATAATTTCAAAATCAACCACTTTCAAAAGCAAACTGTTCCCCCGACCATGGGAATAGACACTTTTCACTGCTTCCTTTCCTATTACAACAACAAGAAACCCATTCTTCTATCATACTGTAAGTTATTGCCGGTCCTTTGTTTGCTGGGGGGGGGGGAGAGAGATGGTGTTTTTATTTGATTTGATTAGGCGTCGTCGCCGCTTTGTTTATTCATACCACTCACGATGACTCTTCTTCTTTTTTGCTTTTCACCATGGGAATCCTTCCTTTCCTATTACAGCAACAAGAAACCCATCCTATCACACTGTAAGTCGTTACTGGTTCCTTGTTTGCTGGGGGGAGACGTACAGGCTGTTTTGGTTTGATTTGGAGCTGTCGTCGCGTCGTCGTCATTTGTTCATTCCTATCTCACAACATTCTTCTTCTTTTTTGCTTTTGACCATGGGAATAGCCCCTTTCCAGCAACCATGGTACAAACTATTCCACCCAGGAAGAGCAAGGCTGATTCAGCTCCTTGGACTCGGTCTTCTTGTGCTCCCGCTCAAGATCTTTGGTCATCTACAGACGCAACAACAATGACGATGGCGTCCGAAATACTCTCGCCCCGGCGTTTGACGACCTACAAGCACCGTGCTGCTCTGATCTAGGGGACTAGTAGTGTATTCACTGCGTTTGAACTACAAGCACTGCGCTGCTCCGATCTTGTTAATTTCCTTTTGAAACTGGCTGTTGAGCTGATTCAATCCAAAGGCAAAGAAGAGCAACAGGAGCTGTGGCTGCAGGCCGGTTGAGGTGCCGGTCTGTTTGTGGTCTAATATTTCTCTGATATCCACTTCGATTGAACGCTAGTCCAATCAGATCTATTCTAACTACCGGTGGACTCATGAAAAGAATTCACCGTGTAACGCGTACTGTACGAAAAGTCATAAGGGCAAATAACCTTATTCGTAAGGTTATTTAACTTGAGTGAATAATCGTCGGCGTTTCCATATGGTTTGTCTCTTTACCGAATTTCCCATCAGCTCACTCTTTGAAGAATTAACAACTCTAAAACACTATCATGCCCTAAAACCTCCGTACAACATAGTACTAATTCTACGTAATAAGGTATAAGCAATGTGATATTCCAATGAGAATATCACGGCGAATTATACGGTAAAAAGACCGATCGAAGATGGTTTTGCATGTGTTTTGCGTCTTATTTATGTGTGCTTTGTATGCTGAGAATTACCGTCGATTATACGGCGTATTACCGCGTAATTTGACGACGATTAATTAACCTGTCGATCGTCACCGACAAGGCCGAATGAACTGTAACAATGATTATGATTACTCTTGCTCACTAAATCAATCGGTCATAAGACTGATTGCGTTTGTTGTTTGTTACGACACACTTTTTCTAGTTTATCAGACCCACAGCACTCTACGAGCTGTGGAGGACGAATGGCGTTTCCACCGAGAAACGCAGTTGAGCTCGAAGACAAAGAATCCGGATTAGCCTGATCAGCTACCGGCATCAACCCTCAAGGATGTAAAAGGGGCAGTTGCTTGTGGAGCCCTGGAATAGACCAACACCAGGGCGGCCTCCCTTGAAAGAAGAGGCCTAAGACTCGAACCAAGGTGGTGGCTCCACCGGGATACGAGATCCAGCAAAACAAGCAAGGGAAAAGAAGCTGGACGGCTCAGTCGAAAGGGCCGCCCAGGTTGGCATCAGTTGAAAGGAATCAATATCCAATCTGAGAACACTGATCTTTCACTGAAAACAAGAATGACGCGAGCTAGAAGATTGAGCCGCAAGTATTCTGTGGTGGAAAACAAAGACCGGAATGAACAGATTGCAAAGAGCATCTGCCCGCAAGAAGGAACAGATTGCAAAGAGCATCTGGCACGAAAACGAAAATCCAAAGATATGAGAACACCAATCCTCGAAGATCGGAAAGATCCAAAAATGAAAAGGAGAACACTAAATCCTCAAGAAACAATCTTTCAATCTTTCACCACAGAAATACAGAATGAGCAAAAAATCCCAAGAAAGGATAGGAAAGCTCACAATCTTAATTTGCAACAAAAGCAAAAGCTCACACAAATACAGACAACCGGAACGAAAATTCGATCCGAACAAAAGTATACAAACCAGAACGAAAATTCGATCCGGAAAGAAAATACGACCCGGATAAATACAATTCACCCGGCAGTCACAAACGATTAATACCCATCTCTCACATCCAATCCTCGATTTGATTACACTCTTCCACCCAATACCAACTTCCATCGGATACCCCACTACGAATCGCCCATCCATACTCCATCACAAAATATAATTCGAAACCTCGTTTGAAATTCTCCACCATGGTACGAACTAGAGCGGACGGCGACATGGAAGAAACAAAAATGGAAGTGGATGAGGACGATCCACAGAATTCTAATGAAAACAATGGAAGAGGTATGCAAGAAAAGGAAGATTTGGAAGATAAAATCATGGAAGTCATGGAAAGGGCCTTTGGGGACCCAGAAACAAACTCAACCATGAAGAGAATCATCGACCAAGAAATAAAGAAGAGAGTCAGGGCAATGAGAGATGCAGAAAGAAGGGGTGTGAATCCAGATGACGCGGATAGTGAAAATGATGAGGACGGACGAAATGATGCTGACCAAAATGCAGAGAACGCAAGAGCTGAACGACTGGGAAGAAGGTCGTCCCAACCCAGGATAAAAATCAGGGGATTCAACAATGGTAGATTTCTGAACCCAGAACAGCTTGCTTTCAGGAGCAGCCTAATGGATTTTGGTATCAACTATGAATCAGCTGAAGAAATTATGAGGGGAGGGATGTCCAACATTCGTGAAATTACAGACCTCAACAAGGAAAGCATTAAATCGTTCATGCATGGACTGAAATCTATCAGTCCGGACTGTCCTAATCCAAAAAGTATCCACTATGGTAACAGGCTATCATCGAGGCTCCTAACTTGGGCAAATTGGGCCCGGTATCAACCATTGATTGGAGTCAAGCCAAGGGCTATCGACTGGAACGCAAACCCAAACAACCTGGAACTGCAGCAATTCAGAATCAAGATGATGGAATCAAGTGTGAAATCACAGGAAAAGGCAACTCCACCCGAGCTAAAGGATCTCACAAAATTCAGGGAATGGGAGGAAGGCTTCCGACAAAACCTGAGATACAGATTCAACTCCGAGGGATTCCCAATCTTGTATGTCATAAGACCCCAAGAAAAGGAAGAAGTTACTGACGAAGCCAGGGCTGGAACAGTTGGGCAAAGTACAACAGATACTTATCCAACTTGGAGTGATTACAATGAAAGATGTGGCGTCCTGTCAGGTCACCAGTACGATGAGGACAACAACGTCGTCTGGAGGTTGCTGTGTGATGCAACAAGAAAAGGTCCTGGTCGGGAATATGTGGCACATTTCCAAAACACTGCACTGAATTCTGGTAATGCCAGAAACGCTTTCATTTCTCTCATGCAACATGCTTACACTGATACCAATATCACTATGGTTCTGAATAAGACATATCAGGATATGAAAGATTCACACTACACTGGAGATTCCAAGGGTTATGACTGGAACAAGCACAAGCGAAATTGGACTGCTTTTCATGGAACAATTATGAGATTTGAAAAGAATCATAACGAAAGAAGATTTGTTTGGGATTTTATCAATTCAATCAGTGATGAGCGACTTGATGCTGCAAAAGCAGATGCAATTGATGAGAGCAAAGACTATCGTGACAACTTCAATGAATGTTTGATTCTATTCACCAATCGTCTTGGATTGAAAAAGCTTGCAACCGGGAAGAGTAAAAGAGGTTCCAGAAGTTTGTATTCTATGGGCACAACCAGCAACAAAAAGCAAAAGACAACTGGAACTTTTACAGGAAAAGTTGAGTGCAAGCCTTACCCAACAAGTGTTTATAAAACAATGTCAAAAGAACAGCGCCAGGAGCTTTACCAGATGAGACAGGCTAAAAAGAAAAGAAATCTCAAGGCTGCTGAGACTAAAAAGAAAGAAACTCAAAATGAAGGCGCGGGTGACAGTTTTGGATCAAAATCTAAGAAATGACATAATAACCGGACACTATCACTAGAACACAAATTGTTAAAAATGGTGAGCCGGTCATTATACCAGATGAATGTCCCTGTAGGTTTTGATGATGGGGAAAATGAAGAAGGATATTGTGAGTTAGACTCACATGCAGACACTACCGCAGCAGGAAGCAATATGGTATTGCTGAATCCTGATCAAATCACAACACATGTTGATGTTGCACCTTTTTCTGAAGAATACAAGCCCATCAAGAAAATCCCCATTGGAAGCTGTGCGACTGCATGGACGAATCCAACATCAGGCCAAGTATATATCATAGTGTTCCATCAAGCACTGTACTTTGGGGACAAATTGAAAAACAGCTTGATATGCCCAAATCAAGTGAGGGACTGCAATTTCAACTCTGTTGAAGAGACACCTCGCCAATTTGATCCAAGATCCAAGCATGGAATTACAATTCAAACTCCACTGGAGGATGATGATCCGAAGAAAGTTTTTATCAAACTGAGTATGAGAAACGTGATCTCATATTTCCCCACAAGAAAGCCCACAAGAATTGAGCTTGACGAATGTCAACATTTGATAGCAACAAATGATACCCTCTGGGATCCACATTCACTGAAGTTCAGGATGGCCGAGCTAGCCATTGACAATGGAGATCCAATTTCAGGGGACTAATTCAGCCTTCAAGCTATGTCGACCGAAGAGGACCAAGCAATGGAGGAAAGTTCTGTTGTAACAGAACCTGCTAGTAATGTTACAAATAAACTTCACAAGACCAGCTTAGGAAAAGAACGGCATCCAAGTGTCATGCAGCAATGCAAACTGATGAGGGTCCATCAAGTATCCACAAGGAGAATGCTAACTGAATGCCAGATTGCAACAGATGGAAATATTGCTCATCGGATTTCTTCAGTAAGGAATATTTCAAGCGCGCGAAGGGTAGACCAATTTTTGTTTGATGATACAGAATTTGACTTTATGGAAGCTCCTAAAGCAGAATCAAAACAGGCCCCTAGCTTGCAAGAAATTGACAATACACTAGAGAGAAGGTCTCTTGACAGAAGAAATCAATGGGGGCCATCAGTGATAACGATTGAAGGTCCAAACAAAGTTGACTGTGAACGCCTAGCCAAAACTTGGAACATTAGTTTTAAGAAAGCTGAGCAGACATTGAAAGTCACGACGCAGAAGGCACTCAGGAATTTGCAATCACCATTGATGAAGCGGCTGCCTACTCAGCGCTTCAGGAACAAGAGAGTCGCACAAGGAACCTGGTACACTGATACATGGCATGCAAGAACCACGAGTATTATGAGGCAAGAAAAATGTGCACAGATCTTTACAAATGGAAATGGGTTTGAAGTATTTATACCAATACAGGACAAATCACAAGCCCACCAAGGACTGAAGACATTTATTCATGAAATTGGAATTCCAGAGCATTTGATTTCTGATGGTGCGCCAGAACAAGGATCCCCAAGAACCTACAAAACACACTGGAATTCAATTGTAAAGCGCAACCATATCCATCAGACATTCATCCAGCCACATTGCCCATTCCAAAATCGGGCAGAACAAGCAATTGGCCATCTTGGTAGTGCAATCACAACCAAGTCTGCAAAGAAGAAGTCACCGAGAAGATTATGGTCATTTTGTGGCGAACTATGTGCTAATATCAGGCAGCGAATAGCCTCCAACAACCCTTCTTCAATGGGGAGAACCCCATTTGAATTGGTCCATGGCTATAGACCGGATATTACATTATACACTTCATCAGAATGGTATGATTTTGTGTTTTATTATGAAAAAGGTGATTCTTCCACCCGAGGTGTTGAAAGGCTGGCGCGATGGTTGGGCCCCTGTGGGAATAGGGTAGGTGGGGGGGATTGTTTTTGGCTACTGCCCGAGTCGGCAATACCAATATCTACAAATTCAATAAGACCCGTCAAGGAATTTGAATGGCGGGACAGAGATATCCTCAGAAGAATGGAAGCAATTGACAAATCAATTGAATCCAAGATTGGAGATGAAGTAAAGGATAGCGCATCATTCTTCCAGGAAAACTACCCAGAGCCCCAAATAGAGCTATTTGAGAATCAACCAGTAGAAACACCGGATATGAAACTTGAAATGGCTGAGCCAGAAGCATCGGTAGAAGATGTTGATGAACCAGATGAATATCTGGGAAATGAAGTAATCATTGAAAGAGGTGATGAAAGACTCAGGTGCGTTGTCAAGGACAGGGTTCGCGACTTGCAAAACAGACCGATAGGAATCAGAAATGAGAATCCCATACTAGACACGAGGCTGTATAAATTGCAACTACCCGATGGTACAATGGAGGAATACACGGCAAATATTGTGGCAGAAAGTCTGTATAGTTCTGTTGATGATGACGGACGGATGTTCACTTTACTGGATGAGCTCATTGACCATGAAAAAGACAACACTGCTTTAAGTGATGAGGAAGCGACAACTATAGCAAAAAATGGCAGGAAAACCCATAAACCTACAACTAGGGGTTGGAGAATTTTAGCCAGTTGGAAAGATGGCACTGAATCTTGGTGTAAGCTAAGCGATGTGAAAGAGTCATTTCCAGTGCAATTGGCTGAATATGCTATCAACAATAATCTTGAAAAAACACCAGCTTTCAGATGGTGGGTGCACAAAATTTTGAGGAGGAAGGATCGAATCCTTAAAGCGGCCAAAACAGCAAAGTATTGGTTGAAGACTCACAAATATGGAGTTGAATTGCCACATTCAATCAAACAAGCGCTGGCTATTGATAAGAAAACAGGGACCGACCACTGGGAAAGAGCAATTCATAAGGAAATGACAAATAATATGGCAGCGTTTGAATTTTCTGATGATGATATTATTCCAGTTGGCCATAAGCAGATAACAACTCACATGATTTTTGATATCAAGCTTGGATCCCTAACAAGGAAGGCCAGGTTGGTAGGGGACGGTCACAAAGTCCCTGCAGTGGCCAAAGAAAATACTTATTCATCGGTTCCCAGTCGAGACTCAGTAAGAATATTCTTTCTGCTGGCAGCGCTGAATGATTTGAAGGTTCTATCAGCTGATATCCAAAATGCATATTTGACAGCCCCAATTAAAGAGAAATACTTTCTAAAAGCGAGAGCAGAAGATGGTTTTCCACCTCACCTTGTAGGAAGGCCTTGCAAGATTGTCCGAGCATTGTATGGACTGCCGGTTGCTGGTGCATCTTTCAGGTCATACCTCACCCAGCATTTGAGAGATCTTGGATATTCACCTTGCAAGGCAGATCCGGATGTGCACTTAAGAATTGAAACCAGGAAAGATGGATCCAGATACTGGGCAATGCTCATTGCATACGTAGACGATATCTTATGTTCTGGCGAAGATCCAAAGTTCCAGCTTGAAAACATTGAACGAAAGTTCAAATTGAAGGATGATACGATAGAAGAGCCAACTCTGTATTTGGGAGCTGATATTGGGAAATTCTACTTTGAAGGTGATTCAAAGCCAAGATGGTCATTATCAAGCACTAAGTATACAGCGAAAGCTGTTGCAGCAGTCGAACAAGAGTTAGGAACTGAAAAATATGGCTACAAGTATCTACCAAAATCAGCATCCAGCCCACTATCACATGATTACCGACCGGAAATTGATATATCGGAAGAATTGAACCCTGAATTGCAAAATTACTATCAAGGTTTAATTGGAGTTCTCAGGTGGATTTGTGAATTAGGAAGACTTGACATAGTAATGCCAGTCTCACTGATGTCAAGGTATTTGGCACAGGCAAGGATCGGGCATTTGAATCAATTATTTCATATATTTGCATATTTAAAAAAGTACAACAGGTCAAAATTGGTTTTTGATGATACTGTACCAAATGTTGACGAGAGTAAATTTCAAAAATGTGACTGGTCTGAATTTTATCCTGGTGCCGCTGAAGTCATACCAACAGATATGCCTGAAGCTTTGGGAAAACATGTGACGATGAGCTGTTTTGTCGATGCTGACCATGCTGGATGCAAGGCGACAAGGAGATCTCATACTGGTGTTATTATCTTCATTAATAATGCACCGATCATTTGGTTTTCCAAAAGACAAACAACAGTTGAGACATCAACTTTTGGATCTGAAATCATTGCTTTGAAAATTGCAATCGAATTGGTTGAAGGTCTAAGGTACAAGTTGAGAATGATGGGTGTTCCAATTGATGGAAGCACAAACGTGTATTGTGATAATGATTCTGTTGTCACGAATGTTACGCGACCTGAAAGCCCATGTAAGAAGAAGCACAACAGCATTGCATACCACAAAGCGCGTGAATCTATTGCAGCAGGAATTATCCGAGTTGCAAAGGAACCAGGTTCGACAAATATTGCTGATTTGTTTACAAAGCTAATGAGCGGCGCTGTTTTCCGGGAACATTGTTCTCGTTGCATGTGGTAAAGTAAAGAATCAATCGTTCGGTGGAATGTTCGATCGATCGTTCGATTGAAGTAACAAGTTGATTCGTCCGATCATGGAATAAATCGATCTGCAATGAGCATTTCGAAAGAAAAATGGATAATTTGATCCATGAATACAATATATCAAACCGGCAAGGATCAGGGCAAAATGCCATGATATAAGCCAGAATGAAAGGCAAAACGCCGCCCCATTTCTTTTGATAGGGCCTCTGATGGTAGACTGGATACAGTTTGGTATTCAACTCACGATGAACATATTAAGCCATAGAATCCAGCTGCTTAACGGTTGGAGGATTTACGACTGAAGGGGACTGAAAAGAATTCACCGTGTAACGCGTACTGTACGAAAAGTCATAAGGGCAAATAACCTTATTCGTAAGGTTATTTAACTTGAGTGAATAATCGTCGGCGTTTCCATATGGTTTGTCTCTTTACCGAATTTCCCATCAGCTCACTCTTTGAAGAATTAACAACTCTAAAACACTATCATGCCCTAAAACCTCCGTACAACATAGTACTAATTCTACGTAATAAGGTATAAGCAATGTGATATTCCAATGAGAATATCACGGCGAATTATACGGTAAAAAGACCGATCGAAGATGGTTTTGCATGTGTTTTGCGTCTTATTTATGTGTGCTTTGTATGCTGAGAATTACCGTCGATTATACGGCGTATTACCGCGTAATTTGACGACGATTAATTAACCTGTCGATCGTCACCGACAAGGCCGAATGAACTGTAACAATGATTATGATTACTCTTGCTCACTAAATCAATCGGTCATAAGACTGATTGCGTTTGTTGTTTGTTACGACACACTTTTTCTACTCAGTCAGTTAGATCTTAGGCTTGTAGTTCTACAATGGGAAGCATGGCTACCGATGCAAGGTTTAAGGTTGAATAATCAAATAATCTAAAAGTATAAGAGATAGAGAGATGATCCTTGCTGGAGAGCAAGTATCTCTTCTAAAGGTCGGTGCTGCCGCTAATACAGCACGCGAATGTACGTGTTGCCGCTAATACAGCACATATTTTGTACAGCAGAAGACAGGTTTGTGAGCAGAGCTTCGAACCTCTGCTGTCTTTTCTTGAAAACAGCACACTTAACAAGAGATTGCATGTGCGAACCTCTAGTGTGTGTTCTTTCTTCGAGTACTGAGTATCGAACATGCCAGATGCCAGTATCTGGCACGTGTTCTTTCTTCGGTCTCTAAGTATCGAATGATTTGATCGTACGAGTGACGATCATTTTGGCTCGCAAGACTGAGCCATTTGGTCAATAATGAGATGCTTGGCTCGCAAGATCGAGCCATTTGGTCAGAAAATGAGACATTCCGCTCACAGATTGAGCCATTTGGTCCATAACGTTAAACATTATGATTCGCGTGCAACCAAGTTGGAATGACTGTCGTAAGAATGACTGTCGTTTGATCACTAAGTATCAAATTTGGGTGTCAGAATGATGATTGCACCTCTGGTTCGATCGTATTCCGATCTCACATAGAGAGAGAGGTAACCTTCGAGTCTCATTATTCCAAACGCTAAAGGTGCACTTCGATTTGTATGATCGTATCATTCCATCTGCAGTACTGTAAGTTACGTAGGAATGTACGTACATAATTTAGAGTACTGTCGTTTTCGCATACGTGCAAAAGGAATTTAATATGCCCCATCTTCTTGCAAGTGATGAAGCACAAGCATTATCTCTGTGAGAAGAACAAACAAAATTCCCTGAGTACGTATGTGAGGAACATGTAATATGCCCCATCTGTTTAGAAGGAAGAAACTTTTATCACAGGAAGAGTACCAAAGGAGAAGGATGCCCCATGATTGGGCATGGATCTGCATAGACCAAGATGTTGGATCAATTGTAGATTGTGGATCAATGGGAGGTTAGATCGGATCGAGGAAGATTGGAAATCAATATGGTCGTAGAATCAAATAGCAGAGGCGTTGGTACTGAAATCGTAGAAATCGGTTGATCGTAGATTCTCAAATATCAGTTGATCAGATCTGGGGATCATAGGTGTGGTTGGAGCGTAGATTGATCTTAGATTGATCTTAGATTGATCGTAGATCAAATCATAGATCATATCGTAGATCAAATTGTAGATCAAATTGTAGATCACATCGTAGATCAAATTGTAGATCACATCGTAGATCACATCGTAGATCAAATCGTAGATCAAATCGTAGATCAAATCGTAGATCAAATAGTAGCAATCAAATAGTAGCAATCAAATCGTAGGATGCGAGATAACCATAACAGAATGCTTGGAGAAGGAAGTCGTAGATGACGAATGCGCATGATCGAGATTTGAGCCTTGCAAAGAGTCACGATGCTGTCTAATTCGACTGAGTAACAAATCAGAGACGATTGACTGACGGTCGAATCGTGAGGATTGATTGCTCAAAAACTCAGTAATTGATTGAGTATCAAATTGAAGATGATTGAACCGTATGAGATTCGATTGATCAAGACGAGATATCAACTGTGACTATAGATCTAATCGTAGATCAAAGCGTAGATCAAATCGTATACGAAACGTATGATCATAGGTATCGTGAATTGATCTTAGATTGATCTTAGATTGATCGTAGATTGACCATAGATCAAATCGTAGAGCAAATTGTATAACAACGCGTAGATCAAATCATAGATCAAATCATAGATCAAATCGTGGATCAAATCGTGGATCAAATCGTTGACTTCGATTGAGCGTAGATGCTCAAACATCGGGCGTGCAAGCAATTCATAAGCATTCTATTGATGAGTCGTAGAGTGAACCGATGATTTGTAGGAAGCGAGTGATCAAAAACAATCGCAATCGAAGCTTGATACCTTGATGGTGGAGTACATGTGTCAAGTGTAGACACGGAATCAAATCGTAGTATCGTCGATAGACTAATCGTAGAATCAAGGATACAGGTAGTGCCCCATTATTGGAAAGGAAGACTTGCGAGTGGTTGTGATGGCTGTCTTGTACAGAAGAAGTGCCCCTGCAAGAGAGCCGGAAGGGCCACATGGTATGTGTATCGTAGTAATTGTTTGATCATATATCGCAAATATGGCGGATCGTGGAGCAATTCGTAGATCGAATGGTAGTGCTTGAAAAGCAGCGCTTGATTGTAGATTCATCGTAGATTAAATTGACTTGGAAATAGATTGATTGGAGATTGAAGCAAATGAATTGTCAATGGATCGGTCAGCAAGAGATGTCAGGTGACGTCATGATAAATCCAGTTAGCAAACAAGAGGTTAGCATGTAAGTGATACAGCTTGAGCTTGATAGCATCACGGTGCCGCTTGGTGATACAACCGGCAGGCGAATCGTAGGTCATAGGATATGCGCTATAAAGAGGCTTCCGGAATGGACAAGTAGGTGCCCCATGTGCTCCATAAATAGGCTTCCGAACTTGATAAGAAGATGCCCCATACTGGGAATAGGCATGAACTGAGCTTGGAATGACACTATCCTTAGAGAGTGCCCCAGATGGTGGAAGTGGCAAGGAGGAAATGCAAGAAGATTGGGGGAAAGTAACTGGCTGGTGTGGGCGATTGAATACCACGGTTTCAGATTGAGGAGAAAATGTCCATCGAGAGTTGGCTGGAGGTGGATAGGAAGTTCCAGCTCGAGGGGAATGTGATGCACGATTGCGAGTGGAATGTGGCTCACGATGACGTGTAGAGGGAACATCTTCAGTAGAAATGTCTGCAGGAACAATACGAGGAGTGGAGGAATAGGCGATTCTTCTGAAGCGGACTGAATTAGTGCTGGGTGAATACTTCCAGGTGTAGGAATAAGTCCCGGTGGAGGTGGAATCAGCAGTTGATCCAGTATGGAAACTGTCAGGGAGTCCTGTAGGGGGCGTAGGATTGTCAACAGTGGATTGAGCAGGCGTTTTGTAAGCAGCAGTAGGAGGGCTGTTATGAGCAGCGGGAGTGCTACTGGTGGAATGAACGGGTGCGTGAGTTGACTCTGGTGCTGCTGGAGACGTTGGAGGTGACACTGGATTGCGAAGCTTGACAAAATCAAAGTAAGCCTGACGGCCGTCGCGTTGCCTTTGGTGGTACAATACACACGAGGAAGAGAAATCACCTTGGAACACATGCCGGAGGAGTGTCCAGAAGAATGCACATTGTTTGTCATGGAGGGCCTTGGAATACCCTGTGAGCGCGGTACGTGGCCAGTCTGGATCAAGGAATGTAATGGGGTTAATACCATTTGCGTCTAGGTGTGCGTTAAATTGTACAAGCCAATGTGCAAATGTGGCATCATTTTGTAGCACTGGGAAGGTGGTTTCATCCCTTGGTTTTCTGATTCATGATTCATAATTGAGCTGAGCTATCGGTTTTGTCGACCGTTCACCATCAGCAGTAGAGGCTCGTCTTACTTTGACGATTCCTTGACAGTAGTCCTTGAAAGCGTTTTTGGTGTAGTGCTCCCGTTCTTCCCAGTCTAGGCCTTGTTCTGCGAGGCGTCGACCAAAATCAACGAACCGATGTAACTTTAGCTGTACATGCCGAGTGAGTGGTACTCTTGCACGCCCGTCGTGATATGCAAGAGCATCGATGTATTCAATGTATAGGAAATCTGACCATGTCCTATACCGAGCATTGATGAGCGCCTCGCACAAAGTGCTGTTGGATTCCTTTGGGATATCGAAGGAGTCGTGTAGGAATGTGGCTAGTGCTTGGTCAAATGATGGGAAGAGGTCCGTGATGGGGACATCCTCTTCATCATCGTGATTAGGGTTATCCTGTAGGTTAGGCGCCATAATCATGGGTGATGTCAAAGGTGCTCGAGGTTAAAGCGATAGGAATCGTCCGGTCGATGTGTTTATTGGCTTTCTGCCAATGGGGATACTAAACATGCGTTTTGTCGTGTGATCAGAGCAGAGAACGATCGATCGTCGACCGATTGTCGAGCCAATTAATGGTTTTCTGTCCTGTCGGCAGGCTTGGTTTAAGAATAGAAGTAACGGATACAGGAACGCGTAGAGGCCTTCTATTCGTGAGGTATGAACGCCAAGATCCGGACGTAGCTAGGTCTTGAGGAAAACGAAACCAAGTGGCTTGCTGGGTCGTAGTAGGAGCTGAACGATTTCGGTGGGATACGACGTGCCGATGGCGTCGTTGTCGATGAGATACGACGTGCCGGTGACGTGGAGAGGCAACGAAAATTGACTTGTATGTCGCTGTTGTTGACAAACGTCGTAGTTTTCATGCATCTAGAAAATTGGGTATCTCTGTCAGTTCTTGGAGATATGGGACCAGATCGGTACCGGCGTGTCCGCAATATCAAGGGGTTTTCGTTTTCGTCGGCAAACTGACGTTGGGGGGTAGTGCACCCTTTCGATGTTTCCTTGCTTGGTATGGTGATTCGCCAATGTTGGAGGATGCCGGAATACTGTTTGATGGATCGAATGGTCGGTGTGTTAACAATCAATATTTCCAAGAGGTGGTTGTGGGTATGACAAGTGCCGTGTCTTTCTTGTATGTAATCGGATCAGAGAACTATCAAACGTCGTCCGTAGTCGATCGTTCGATGATCTGCTGTTGGATTGTTTATCTCTGTCAATACTGGGAGAAAGAAGACCAGAATGGTATCGGCGTGTCGGCAATGGGGATGGAAAGTCGTTTTCGATGAGATACGACGTGCCGGTGACGTGGTGAAGCACCGAAAATTCGCTTATTCAGATCGTCGTTCTGAAGATGAGGAATTTCCTCTGTCAATAGGGAGACTTGATGTGACAAAGAGATGGCCGTTGATTGTTGTGATTTCTTTTCGTCTTCGTCTGTCTTGAAAGTACTAGGTCTTTTACTTGGTAAAAGAGGATGGAGGAACAACGGAATCCGTGTTCGTTTTCGTTGCGTCGTTGGTTGGTGTTGTAGCCTCAACAAATGGCGTAAGGCGTGTGAGGGACAAATGCCGTGGGTGTAGCAATGGTGTGGACACAGAGAGTGCGGGTGGTATCTTGGGCAATAGCTGGAGGTATGGATCCGAACTGGTATCGTTGTGTCAATATCGTTGTGGCGAGGTAGCGGAAATCAACGTGAAGCAAGGAAAATTTGTTGACTGTGTCGTTGTTTTGTTTTCGTAACAAAAATTCGATTGTGAATGATTGTTTAGTACGTAGTTGGCTTTTCCTTGTGCAATTGGCGTATATCGCGTATGGGGTAAGGCAATTATCAATTGGTAATTGCAGTCGGTGGTTTATGGTGCTTAGCACAATCAAATGATGGGCGTCGATGTGTCCTTGACGAGATGGTGTCATAAGGAGTGTAGACGTGGAAAATGAGATCCGAAGAACTTGTAATGCGGTCCTTGGATGGAGATATTGCTATTGGCGTGTCCAATGCAACGGGTTTCTATTAAAGACAAACGGCTTGTCCGTTGATGGTCTTTGTTGTGTGTAATCGGATCAGAGAACTATCAATCATTGTCCGTGGTCGAGTCGATCGATGATCTGCTGTCGGATTGTTTTTTGTCGTCGAGTGCTTCTACTGTCGTCTTCTTCTTTTGCAAGCTTCAACAAGCTTGCGACTGTTAATCTGTTATTTTCCTTTTGAAACTGGCTGTTGAGCTGATTCAATCCAAAGGCAAAGAAGAGCAACAGGAGCTGTGGCTGCAGGCCGGTTGAGGTGCCGGTCTGTTTGTGGTCTAATATTTCTCTGATATCCACTACGATTGAACGCTAGTCCAATCAGATCTATTCTAACTACCGGTGGGCTCAGTCAGTTAGATCTTAGGCTTGTAGTTCTACAATGGGAAGCATGGCTACCGATGCAAGGTTTAAGGTTGAATAATCAAATAATCTAAAAGTATAAGAGATAGAGAGATGATCCTTGCTGGAGAGCAAGTATCTCTTCTAAAGGTCGGTGCTGCCGCTAATACAGCACGCGAATGTACGTGTTGCCGCTAATACAGCACGTATTTTGTACAGCAGAAGACAGGTTTGTGAGCAGAGCTTCGAACCTCTGCTGTCTTTTCTTGAAAACAGCACACTTAACAAGAGATTGCATGTGCGAACCTCTAGTGTGTGTTCTTTCTTCGAGTACTGAGTATCGAACATGCCAGATGCCAGTATCTGGCACGTGTTCTTTCTTCGGTCTCTAAGTATCGAATGATTTGATCGTACGAGTGACGATCATTTTGGCTCGCAAGACTGAGCCATTTGGTCAATAATGAGATGCTTGGCTCGCAAGATCGAGCCATTTGGTCAGAAAATGAGACATTCCGCTCACAGATTGAGCCATTTGGTCCATAACGTTAAACATTATGATTCGCGTGCAACCAAGTTGGAATGACTGTCGTAAGAATGACTGTCGTTTGATCACTAAGTATCAAATTTGGGTGTCAGAATGATGATTGCACCTCTGGTTCGATCGTATTCCGATCTCACATAGAGAGAGAGGTAACCTTCGAGTCTCATTATTCCAAACGCTAAAGGTGCACTTCGATTTGTATGATCGTATCATTCCATCTGCAGTACTGTAAGTTACGTAGGAATGTACGTACGTAATTTAGAGTACTGTCGTTTTCGCATACGTGCAAAAGGAATTTAATAGATCTAGGGAACTGTGTATTCTTGCTCTGTGGTCGGAACTAGTAGTACTACAAGAACCACACTGCTTCGTTTTGCTCTGACGATAGTGATAGCAACAGCAGCAACGTGGAGGACACAATACGCAACAACAACAACAAACCAACGTCGGTCTGTAGCAGCCAGGAATTCTTCATTGAGCAACCCCTACAACAAGAAGAAGACCTCCCCCCCCCCTCCTCCTTCTGGATCTCCAACTGCCACTGCTGGAAAGAGGAAGAAGCGCGCCCGTCGGACTCGGCGTCCGAATTACAAGCACCGCGCTGCTCCAATCTAGAGGAAACTGTGTATTTCTTGCTCCGGCGTCCAAACTACACCAAGTACTGCTCTGCTCTGATCTAGGGAACTGGTGTATCCATAGCGTCCGAACAACTAGTACAAGTGCTGCTGCTTCATTTATTACGGGACGACCATATTTCGCGTTCCAGCGTCCGAACTACAACAAGCTCCCATTTTGGCCCAAACAGCCTCAATATTCATCATGGTGTGCTCTCTATCAAGAAATAGGTCTACAGTCTAATTCTACTAGCTCTTTTTTTGGCATATACTCTGGTCCCTAGCCTGCTGTGTATTAGTCTGTTCTGGGAGTATCGAAACTAGTGGTAAGAGAACAGAGCTCAAAATACGACTGGAAATTGCACAGCAGTACATTCCACTAGAAATCACGTAGAAAATAGTACCAGAATAAAGTGTGGTACCAGAGTACCACTTTTGGTACCGGAGTACCACCATCTGGTACTGGAGTACCACTCCCTCCTTCCACCCGTTGAGCGACTTTTAAACCCTCATTTTTCTTGGTACTTAGGAGTGAGTACACGTGCTCGTCCGCCGAAGCCATAGGATTACCAAAGTAACACCCCCTCCCCGCACCTTTTCCCCGCCCGTTGAGTCTGTTTTAAACTCACGAGTCCCTTTTATTTTTTCTTACTTAGGCATCGATTTTGCGAGTGCACGTGCTCTCCCGTACGAGCCATGGTGTTACAGAAAAACCGACACGATACTAACACAGCGACAGTATCGGTGCGATGGTAACAAATAAGCGGGGAAGATCTCTATCATATAAAATACAGCAGAGAGCCCAGATACAGTGCAAAATACATAGTAAAAATAAGAGCGTCTCTCTGAGCTCACTTTTCTTTAAATTTTGACATCATATACCTTTTGGTCAATTTTTAGAGTAACAACAACTCCTTCTCAGCAACTAAAGATATGCTATGATTTCACATGATTTTCATTGACTTTATCTTCGCCTTCAGCTCATCCAATACATGCCTTCCAGCAATTGGAGCCGTTATTGCACCAGTGTTTGAATTGGGATGGGAAACATCAGTAGGCATGTTGTTGCCTTCTCTAATGACACTCAAAGGGGGAGGAGTGACTTTGCTATGGATTCCTTCTTCATCATCCGCATCATCATTAAGAGGAAAACAATTATCATTGGAAACAGAGTCATCGTCATTCATTTCCTGATGATTCAAGACCCAGTCCATCGGTCAGACTGAGGGATCATACATTACTTGATTTTCGAGCACCTCTGGTAGTAGACCACTACGAAGTGGACCATTATGGGTGCTCGTTAGACCAAATTGTTCAATAGAATCCTGTTTCTTCTTGGTACTTCTGAGGAACAGGAAAGATGCGAAATTATCTAACCCAACACACCGGTCGTAATAAGAAAAGTATGTATCTGGGTTACATGAAATATGATCCAGAAGAGCAGTCAAATGAATTACTCCTCTCTTCTTTCTTCATCTTGCAGTAAACAATTGGGGTTTCTTCTTCTTGGCGGCCTTCTTCTTTCGAGTATTAATCGGAGGCGAGTACGAGTAGCACCATTTACAATAGACCTGATATTTCAGTATAGTGACCATTGTTATCAGTACGATAGTAGTAATAGAAATGACGATCCAATTCAGCAATTGTGACCGTAAACTATTTGTTTCAGGCATCAAATTGAGTTCAAGACCACCTGATCGAAAACTGTTTCCAGATAGACTGTCCGTTCAAATATTATAAGTTCGACATTAATTTAAAAAATCATGAGAAGTAGAAAATCCAGCTTCCCACTCTATGCCCATGATCTAAGACAGAGGTGCTAGTAGTAATATATAGAGTGGTGAAAAATATGCACACAGTAAACAAATGCACACTATAAACAAAGAGTAAGGAAGGAATCAATCCATCACAAAACAAATTCAAAACTTTTGAAGAAAGGCAGAAAAAATCAACAATCAGAAAGTTATCGCCACGACGGTAGACACCGCCAATACCAAGAGGAGTTTCAACGTCTCGCCTTCGTGCACGTAAAATAGTCGTGGGTTGTTTGCAGAGGACGGCGATTCCAACGATGAAGCCTTCTCCACTTCGGGTTCGTCGTTGTCTTCATCGGCAGCCTCGCTTTCTTTGATTTTGACAGTGTCTGCCGAAACAAGACTGCAACACGTAGCTTGCCAAGTAGTACGGACGTAGGCCATGACATCCGGTGATTCTTCTGACTGCGTCTGCATCCATGTCTGGGCATCGAGGCATGTGTAGGGTTCGTAGTCTGATCCTCCGCCTTCGTCGAGGCACATCTCTCTAGACACATTGTCGAATTCCTTGTTTCCACTCATTTCGTTGTACAGTCCACCATAGCAAGTGTATCCCGCAATGGAATCTTCCGCCATCTTGACCTTCAGCGTGGAACTTTCGTCATTGTCAAAGCCCCAACACAGTTCTTGTTCCTCGACACCATCACTGCCACCATTCTCATAGTTATTGGCACAGTTTCGTACATCGTAGGTCAGAACACTATCGTGAATGATCAAATCGGCGACCGGAAAGGTGCACATCTCGGTATCTTCAATGGGGTGCTCGAACCAAATGTTGCGGCCGTCCTCACTTTCGGTCAAGAATCCCTGGTAAACATCGGTGGTATGGAGTTCATTGTCCACTTCACACTGAAAGGATCGAAGTTCCAGTTCGACTCCCAAGTCAATCTTTGTCGCAAAAGTAGAAGCATCCTCTTCCTCGCTCGCCAAGGCTTTCGGTGTCGGAAAGGTTAACCACACCGTAGTGATGCACATTTCATCGTATGAGGACTGACCAAACTTCGTAGGCTCCGTTCGGGCGGTGGAATCAAACACACAGGAGACCTGGATTTTGTCTCCGGGTTTCACTTCCACCCCTCTTCGAAGTGTTGTCGAGGCTGTTGTGATGGTGTTTCCTTCGGCAAAATCACTCAATGTGCCCGTTGTCTCCGCATTCGAAGCATCCGTATTCGAAACCAGAACGTCGTAATCCATGGGAATGGCAGCTTGGTCGTCGTAATGCCAAATCTCGCGGCTCTTCAGGTCTTTGGCAACCATTCGTGCCTCGACCGACTGTGGTCCTTGCACTTGCTTCTGTAGCAGCGTGGCATACATTTCCGAACCCAGCAAGTGAGCGTGGTAGTGAATGCTGGAGATTCGATACTCGTCGGGATTGCGAGGGTTGTCTTCACTGCCACAAAGGCCGCAGGTGGCAGGACACAGCCGCTGGGCCCACGGCCCCACACCAGGAGCGAAACAAAAAGGGAGGACCATTGGACAGGAAAAGTTTTCGAGCATGCTATCGCTGCCGTTGTCGCTGCCGTTTCCTGTCTCGACGAGGCCCATAAGGTTGGAAAACAGTTTGAGTTGCTTCGGGGTGAATTGCTTCGGGGAGACATCCCGGCAGGACGTGCCGACCTTACAGGTTCGTGATAGGAAATACCGGGATTCGTTTGCCGGCACCGACAAGGGTGCAGGTCCACTGGGTACCCAGATCAAGGATTTCCCAACCGAGGTATACGGTCGGAACTTCGTGGTGTAGTAGAATCTCATTCCATCGGTGGCCATCTTTGGTGTTTTGGTCTCCGGATCGGCGTATACCCCATCGGTGTAGTGCACGTTGAACATGAGCGCCACGATCTTTAAACCGGCTCCGAGGGCGAAGCCAGTGTCGAGGGACATTTCCCCGAATACGTTCGATCCGGGTGCCCACCCCCCCAGGTCCATGCTGCAGTCGGTGGATCTGCCCCGTTCGAGGGGTACTCCCTCTTGGTCGGCATCGACCCTGGCCGTGCATCCAATCAACACGAAGTGATGCAGGTGATCGGGTTGGCTCACGAGGGCTTCCGCGTGGACAATGTGCATCATGTCCGGCAGGTTCTCCGGAAGGTTGAAGATAAAATCGACATAGGTTGTGGTGCGAATGGGGATTGGATACGGCTTGGTGCGTAATTCGAAGGATTCTTGGGGTTCTCCCTCGTTGAAATAAATCTTGTCCTCGGCGATCGGAGGAATTTTATCTTGACCGGTAGTGGCAGCACCAGTAGCAGCACCATCTTCCTCCGCAGTAGTCTCGTCCCAGCTGTAACTGCTGCAAAAGGCTGCCTTGTCTTCCTCGTTATCCCACACTCCTTTCGGGATCTGGTCCTTCAGTCCGGGGTGAGAAGGAACAAATTCGGGCTTGTTGTTCAATAAGAGTGGATGGATTTCGTGTTTGTTTCCAATGTCAGTCGACCAAACGCAGCACGGGTCTCCAAGCTCCTCACCATTGGTAAATCCGTCTCCATCTGAATCAATTTCGCAGAGTTCTTTGGTCCATAAGAAACCATTGGTCCTCCAGTCTTCTCCAAACACGTTGAGTTGGAAAATGTTTTGTTCCGTTTCGGTTTCGTTGTTGGTACCGTCGAAGGGGATTGCGTAGCTGGGGTTGTATCCACCGCATTGCAAGTGACCTAGTCCGAAACAGAATCCACTGGCGGTGCAGCCAGTGGTTCTGGGGTCGTCATCGTCATTGCCAGCAACATTGGTTTCGATTCGTTTGGGGCAGGGAACGTGCTCTCCGTTGGGAATCTTGGTACCAAAGGATGGCAATGCGTTCACGTTCTCCACAACGAAAGCGTGGAGAACGATGGCAGAAGCAGTTGTCGCTGCTACAACGGACGTGGAAGAAGCTTGCCACCACTTCATGTTGAGGGATGTTGGAAATCTTTGTGATGAAGTTATGTCAGATCAGATAGAAGGTGGGCTTCCGGATAGACCCGCAATTTACGGTTCACACGGTAATATTACATTATTAGGCAATTCTCAATCGTGCCAAATTGCTTTCGCTGAAAAGGATGAATCTTGCAAATCTAATTCATAAATGTACTCGTGCTCGCTGCGGTTCGGATTGGATTGCTTCCGCTAAAAGTATTGGACCTTTTCATAGTTTCGTTAGTGGGTAATTACCGAAATACATCGGGGTCCGTACCCAGATCGAATCTGTACCTCAGTTTTTGTCTTTCTGGGCCTGTACCGGTACTCGTACCGGTACAATTAGCTACCGAGATTTTCTTTAATAATCCAAGCACATGTTAAATAATGCTCGCACGTGTTGAATACCTCCCGGAAAACGAATACGTGTTTTGTGCATGTGTGTTTTCTTATTTAAATTCTTATTGAAAATTCCTTAAATGAGACTTTAGCCACAAGCAAGTGTGTTGATTTTAATTCCCGAAATGCACAAAAACTTTAAACTGAATCGCCCAATTAACTTGTATTGTAGCGCTTCGTACTTTGTTAAGTAAACTGTATTGTATGTTTATGTACAGCTCTCGAGAGGTTTTTAGAAATTGATAGCGCTTCGTACTTTGTTAAGTAAAATATTGTAGCGCTTGAAGACAGTACTGTACTCAATGTATCAACTATCGATACGTTTTTAGAAAATGATAAATCAATAAAAATTACTCCGTATGTATTAACTGTCGACTTACCGGTACATACTCGAAATTGATGTAGCGAGCCGAATGAAAGGAATGGTAGTGCCACGTGACACTCCCTACAAGCGATAGAGGGCCAGACCGGGGGAAACCTAGTAGAAATCTAGTAGATTTCACTATCACTAAAACTAGCTTCTAAGCACACGCTTAGACCCCGATAGCCTCAACAAGCATGCCAAGGATTCAACTAGGAAGCTCAAGGGTACCAAGGAAATACAATCGGTTCCCTGTATCACCGGATAGATGTATCACTGTGTCACTGTATCACTGAAAGGCCCGTAGGAATGGATTCTTGCGACCGAAAGACTCATATGCAAGGAAAGCTTCAAAAAAGCAACCAAAATTACAGGCTAGCACTAACAAGCCGGTAAAGGATCCCTCCAGGAAATCCAAGCATACAGCTCACTCTTTTTGCTCCTAATCGATAGTAGTAGTAGAATAAATTGGATAAATTGGCTAAAGTGTCCTGGTCCAATAGTCATCCCTATTGTACCCGTACAACAAGCCTACCTGGTACGATAGTCATCCTATCCCTGTACGACAAGCCTACCCGTGGTTCAATAGTCATCCTATTGCCATCGGAACCGATCATATACTAACCCGACGGACACGACCGACGCTGCCCTCCAACAAGAACATATACCGACGCTGCCCTCCAACAAGAACAAGCCCTCAATGACTGACGCATCCTGGCCATATAGTCATTACTATTGTGCCCGTACAAGCCTGTCTTGGTTTGAAAGTCCATCCTATTGCAGCCTGTACAACCCGACACCGACAACACCGACACTCGACGTCGGACAACCACACGCCGACGACCCGCCAGCATGCTTAACTACTCGGAGTACTTTTGCGCTACCCCGAGCCCGTTTGGGAGCTCGGCAGAGCGCAACAAGGCCCACGCCACCATCTTTGGCTACTTCACTCTGGCCTCTACCCCCCAGGCCCTCCTAGAACAGTTACTCAACCTCTTTGAGGCTGAGGTTGTGGGGGCGCTGGGCATCTTCGTAGCCGGCGCCCAAGGCATGCCCTGCCTCCAATTGGTGCATGGCCTTCGGAAGTACCCGGGTCCCTTGGCGCAACACAGCCCCAACAAAAACAAGACCTTTGGGTATTTGGATGACATTGAAGGGGAGGCCGGTGAACTGGTCCTAGTGGATTCTGCCATGCTGTCCCTGACCACAGCCTCGCGAGTGCTAACCCTGGATCATCATCTGGCAGAGTTGGAGGCGCACCCGGGAAGATTGTCCATCCCGGTAATACCAGAAGGTACAGGCCATTCAGAGTTGATCCGGGCCCACAAGGCGTTCTTCATCCCCTTTGAGTTGGTGCATTTCCTCTTGGGCAAGGGGCTCTCTCCAAGCCAAGCCATGGGAGTCCTCCATCCTCAGCTTAATAGGGTGGGACTAATGGAGTCCTGCACCCCCCTATTCAACACTCTCTGGTTGGCTGGGACTACGCCTACAGACCCCAGGGGAAATCCCAAGCTCCTACAGCCAGGCCCCTCCGTCCAAAGTGAGACAAGCCTCACTAACTACATGAAGCACAAGGTGATGTACCGGGACCTTCCCGAGTTAGAGAGACCTTGGGACTCACCCGGAGACCCCGTATTATTTTCCTTCTGAATCCGATTCGTTGAGAGTCTGATTCAAGGGCTTCTGACAAACAGCAATGCTGTGTTAGTGTGTTAGTAGACGAACGATTGTACTCTACGCGTGACAATTGTGGTTGGATACTTTCGGCAACGGATAATCGGACTACAGGCGAGACTAGGGAAATGCCAGATCTCCTCTTGCTGTGACTTATTCAGATTGCAGCGAGACAGACCTTAGTATGTAGATTACAGGTAGTTGGTAGCAACTAGTGTGAATTTTGGGATATAAATCAGTTGAATGTTAAAAGTATGAGATAAAGTGAAATCTTGCCGAAATGCAAGATATCTCTTTTATTGAGATGAATACGTTGCAACTGCTGTTGCGTAATGCTGAGATTACTCGCTGATTATTTCCGTGCATGTATTAGTCGTTGACCATATATATTTGTATGCATGTATATGTATTGTGTGAGAATCACATGCCAACGGTTTTCTTCTCTTGTTCCGTTAGGAAGACTCCATGAAATGTTTATCATTAAGGTCAGGAATTGCTCCCGTAGCTCGAGTGATATTTTTATGAAATCAGAGTTTGCTCACCGAAGAACAATGGCAATATCGTAAGACAGGGATTGCTCACCGTTTATGCGCGGTGGGAATCGATGCACCGTGGGAACCGATATGTCGTGGGAATCGATTATTTAGATGAATACGGGACTCATTGATTCATGCGCATAGGAAATCTACCCTTTGGTAGCTTTGGTACTTCTGGTCACGAAAGGAATTTAATACTCCCCATGTCTCCTTGTGAAGGGTCATCACGCTCTACATGATGCTTCCATCATCTTGGAGAAGGTCGCCAGTATTACCACAGAAGTGGAAGATGGGCCTGAGCAGTGGATACACAACTGAGTGACTCCAATGCTTGGTGAGAATGTCTGCACAGTTATCCTTACCTGGGACGTGCATCATTAAAATGAATCCTCTCGCTATCATGCTCCGTACGTAGTGAAACGATAGAATGTTATGACGCTTATGCAACCTTGCGTAAGGAAATGTCGACGTTTGGATCATCTTTTCGTTGTCACCCCAGGAGTATGAGATATCATGGACTCGTGTTCCAAGGTATCGGAATGAGTGGCGTAGATCGACAATCTGTTCGATGCAAGTTCTTCCTGCAACAAATTCAGCTCCAAAGGTGGCTGTCTTCGTAGTAGACTGCTTCTTCGAGAACCACATCATGGGAGTCTTGTTCGCGAAATGAAGAATGCCGGTAACTGCCTTGCCACTGAGAATATCATGCATAAGGTTGGCATCATAGAAGTGTGTTAACACTACTGTCTTTCCAAGCGGTGCAGGAGCGTCGTCGGGTAGCTCTTCAGAATGCTCCCCATAGACGGTGTTGGACCAGTCGATGGTGTCGGGTTTAGTCAATATAAAATCGGGCGGTTCCACGCGGAATCTGATTTTACAATGTCTAAACTTGGAGATATATCCATAGATACGTTTAGCACGTTCGAGATGCCCATCTCGTGGCTGAGCTCTGAAACTTGAGAGCGTCATCACGGCTGTTTGTACATCAAAACGCCCAATAGCGATGATCCATTGCAGTGAACCGATCATACTTTGATATTTCTGTATACCGGTTTCTTCAAGAAAGGCTGAGGAGTCCAATTCAGGATGATCGTTCTCCGCGATGGGTGATCGGAACCTAGTGTTAGGTTTGCATCCGAACATTTGTTCGTAAGATGCTTCCATCTTTTCGATGAACATTATGGGATTCATGCACAGAACACCATGTTCGTCGCGCTCAAATCCACATCCTAAATGAAAGTTCATAGGTCCGGATCCCTTCAATTTGAAGTTATATGGTGACGATTGCAATATCTTCAAGAAGGAATTGGGATCTGCCATGCAGAGACATAGGTCATCGACATATGTGCATATAAGCTCATATACACGTTCACCATGCTTGTTCGTTCCGGGTTTGAGGAATATTTCCGGTTCTGCGCGGGATCTTTCGAAGCCGAGTTCGATGAGGCAAGCCGCGAGTAAGTCTCCAAAGCACTTGCCTGAAGACCTGAGACCATATAGGGCTTTGTAAATGACCAACAGGTGACCCTCCAACGATCCGAATTCGGGACCTGCCTTGATGCATACTTTCTCGCAGGTGACTGCTTCTAAGTAGGCGTTACCTATGTCGGTGCCCCATGCTTCTAGATCGTTGAGTTCAGCTAGGAATAGGCACATACGTAGACCGCGAAGAGATACGACGCCTGCGTAAACACTGTGGATAGGGGCCTCAGTGAGATTACCGTTAGCAACGAGGCGAGCCTTGTGTCTTCCGTCGTGTTTGACAGCGTATATCATGTGTACCTTGATCTGTTGGAATCCCGTGGGAATAGAGCTTGTCTTGTACACGCCTTTATCAATGAATGTATTGTATTCATTGAGTTGTGCCATTTCCAGAGTGGTGGCATCTTCCCATTTGGTGTTTCCGTTGGCTTGATCAAATCGGAGGGCTTCTTCGTGGTTACGAGGAACTTTGAATCCATATTGATACTGCGGAGTGGTACGGAAAGAACGTAGTTTGGCTTGGTGCACGAGGCGATCAAGTTTCTTGGTTCGTCGCGCTAGGTTGGTGATTCTTCTGAGACGTTTCCAACCCGGGAGATCAAGCAAGTTGTTGTCTTTCCCATATTTTGCAACGGTGACCGGGTCGTCGGCTGCAATGTTGGCCAGAGGTTCATATGTGCGTTCCATATTCTCCCATTCAATCCAGAGGTTATACTTGGAACCTTTGTATTGAGGATGCTTGTTATCCAGTGGACCTTGGTGTCCTAGGATGCGGCGAAACGACCAGAGTTTGCCGTCTTCTTGTGTTGAATCACGATGTATGTAATTCATGACGTCATTGTATGCAATGATATCATCGAGTTTGTCATCGGAGTGTTTACACTTGAACTTGATGAAGTCTTTATTGCGCTCCAGACTGTCTTCAACATCGACAATGGTAAGACGCTTCCGGGTGCCATCGAGATTGGTTACAAGGAAGGAACGTCCTTGTAGATTGGCAATCGGGATCGTAGGGATGGTAATAGGTTTACCGTCACCGTCGAACTGTGCGTTACCTTCTTCGTCGGTAACAACTACCTGTGATGGGTCTACGGAAGGAGTAGCTGGGTTTGTGTGTGGGGTTACGACGTCACTAACATCAAAGTATGCTAATTCCGGTGGGTCAAAATCATCTTCAGTAAGGAGGACGCCGTCGGATGTCTTGCTGAAGATGTGTGTCGTAGGAGGACCATCAAGACTCTCCCCATAGTTGTTAGGGAGTGGAGAAGGTGACCAGCTAGGGCTGTCATCGACCTTCTTATAAAGAAAGCTCGGTAACGAGGGGTGGGCGGGTGGTTGAAGAATTGGTTGAGTGCCAGATGCGTGGAGCGTGGTATCTGTTTGTTTGTTGGGTGCAGATGGAACGGTGTCATCGGCGGTGTCAGAATCAGCAGGTGAACCGTTAGGGGAAACTGAGCTGTTTGGTTTAGTAGACTCGTCGATGAGTTTACTTTGATTGGTATGCTCCCCATGTTTGAAAGCTGGAGCTTCTCCAGTGGCGTATAGACGGGGTAAGGAATCCTTTGCATTACGCCATTTTATGAAACCATCATCAGTAAATAAGCCCGCGCGTTTGTTACGTGACTCAGGTGTAAGAGCAGATCGAACACCGGACCGGTCTAGTAACTTGTTGGTAACTGGATCCCAGATTCGAAAGCAGAGTCCATTGCCAACATGTTCGGCGATGCCGACGAAATGACCGAGGCGTTCGGTAGATTTGGTACCGAAAGGAGAGTCATTGGTCTTGAAATACACAGGTTCAAACCAGAAGAAACTGGTGTATGCGCTGATGTCGCCAATTGTACCCGTGGCAATGAAGATCGGTTGTTTATCGGACAGCGTAGGGTCAGAGACAACATTGAGGAGACCCGCGACGTATGTCATGCACAGTAACCACATGTGTGGCGGTGTGCCGGTACGATCCATGACGCGATTGACAATGCGTTTGAACGTTTGGTATCGTCGTTCGAATTGATTCTGGTGTTGATGGTACGGTTCACTTTGCCAGAGTCCAATCCATAACATTTTGAGGTAATCCATGACTTTCTTACTTGATTGATAGTTACCGTGGTCGCAAAGGAGGCGGATGGGCCTGCCCCATTTTCGAACAAAGTTCTGAAAGCAGGGTAGGAAATCGCCGGTGGTACGCATTTCTTCAACGTGAATAATATGCGATTTGCGGCCAAAGAAGATCTGAGCAATCTTGGATCCACCATCAATTGCTGGGACATCTGAATAGACTGCATCGGACATAACATCGTCATTGAAGGGGCGAACGTTCATGGCCGGTTGAGGGGAATGAAACCGTTTGAAAATGTTACCATCAGGGCTAACCGCTAACGAACCGTATTGGGTTGAGTTTTCAAAAGTAGCTTTGATGCGATCGGTGGAAACCCAACAAAAGAAAGGTTTGAGGGATAAGTAGTCATGTTCGTTGGGGTATCTTTCACGAGGCGTAGCTGCAATGCGTGTAGTGTCACTGGCTGTACAATCTGTCGGAAACGCAGTGAATGTTCCAGAGACTGCGGTTGGCGCGCAGCATGCGAGACGTTCTTTATGAGCTTAGTCAGTGGAAGTAAGCCAAAAGGAGCGATCGTTGTTCTTATGATCATCAATTGGAAGAAAGGGAGATCGGGTGGAATGGCTGGAATACGAGCTGAGGGATGTGACCGTGGAGGACCCGGGAGAAACAGATATATCGAATCCTTCAAGGCAGCGTGGGTTCCCATATTCGTCGTAATCGGCATAAGGGAGTTGCTGTGGTTGGGGAGGATATTTCTGGAGAAATTGTTCATCCTTTGCACTGATCGTGGTATCAAGAACAGATGGGTCCCAATGCTTATCGGACGTCATGATAACATGTGGTAGCGTGTCAAATTCGACAGTCGTATACTTTCGCATCGCAAGGTATGGTAAGCCGTGTCGTATGCTAAGAGGCAGTGCATAGCCATCGGAGGTGGTGATGACCTGTCCTCCGCCTGCTTTGATGGACGTGTCGTCTACAGTGGAAAAATATGCTTCCATCTGGCCGGATGACAATATAGAAGGATGTCGTCCTGTATAGGCACATTCATTGAAAATGAGGATGACGGGGCCTCTGTTCGACATGGAATATGCTCCGCATGTAGCAATGGGAATGTTTTGTACCTGATGATTGTTAATGCCAGTGACGTTAACATATCGTGGTGGAATATCCTTGGAGATGAGACATGCATCATTACCGATGATGCAGCCATTTGCGCCGCGATCGACCATGGCAAAACCAGGGCTAGTAACCGTAGTTTTGTGTATACGGTATGTGTATGACGTTACGGGACCATCATTAGGAAAGGTGAGATCATCCTCGGGAGTATACCACTGGTGAAAATTGGCGGAATACGATGGTGTTCCGACAGGTATTTGGGTGTCACCGTCCTTTTTGTACTGAATGTCAGGGTTGTTTGAAAGGAATCGAGCTGGATGCGCGGGTGACACGGAAGACTTGAGAGGTCGCTGGTCCTTAGACGATGAGGTCGTTGATTTGTATACACCTAGGGATGCATGGAAAACACCTCTACGATCATTCTCTACAGCAGGATGTAGGTCTGCTGCGGAATTGGCATGCTCATCCTTGGTCGAAGCATCGTCTTCTTGAAAAGATACCGAGTGTTCATGTTGGTATGCCTTTCGGGTAATGGGTTTGACACTGTTGGGGTCAGGTTGGTTAGTGTTAAGTAAGTCGTGTCGCAATGAGGCAACCACGATTTTCTTGCCAAACGGAGAAAAACTGAGCCAACTCTTCATGTCCTGACGTGACAAGGCTTTCCATATGTTTGTAGGCAACCTTGTGGTAGGGTCAGGGGTACGTCCAGCCTTGAACACAGCATAATCTTGATAGTCTCCTTCAAATTCGATGGGGAGAGCATAGTCATCATGGTTTTGGCTCGATTCAGAAGAAAAATCATGAACGTGTGCACGTACGGTCGACCGAGGAGCAGACATCGCAGACTGGGAATCAAGTCGAGTTGCTTCGAGTAAAAGCGTGATTTTAAGATCGTGGATAGCAGCGGCTTCGGCAACTGCATCCGTTACGGTGCTATTCGTCCCACCTGGATCCTTGACTTTGGCAAACTGTTCGCTTAGCTGGAAGCTGGAATAGCATGCCTGACACAATGCTGATTTTACGGTGTGGTACTCGAGGGGCTTGTTGGGAGGACGGAGCTTGTTGAGGTGATTCAATTCATCAAACCAATGTGTGATGAATTTCACTTTGGATTCCTTCCAATTGTTGAGGTTCAACTTGAGCAACGCTTGTAGCTGGGTCGAGTTGTCGTATACCTTTGCTTTTGATTGGCTATGAAGGTTTACGAAGTCGAAGTAGGCCTTGGGTCCATCACGAGTGGTAGAATGACTGTGTACACATGATGCAGAAAGGTCACTCTTGAAGACTTCCAACATTAGTACCCAGAAGAAGGCACATTGTTTGACGTAGAGATCACGGGTGTAACCCACAAGCGTGGCTGGAGGCCAAGTTTCATCGAGGAATGTCTCTGTATCGATGTCGTATGCCTCGAGTTTAGCTTTGAAACCGACGAGCCAGTGTTCGAATCTCGAGTCATTCGTGAGGGGTGTAAAGGACTTTTCATCTTGTGCTTTTCGGCACCATGATTTGTACTTTACCTGCTGAGGGGACTTTTTGTTACTTCCCGCCGGAGGAGGTGGTGGGTTCAGAACAGATTCGTTACGTAAGCGTTGAGCACGCTCTCCGCGGAATGCCTGGAATTCCCTGTATGTATATGACTTTACATCTTTCCAGTCCTTCTCGTCTTCTCCTAGGTCGACATCTTCTTCTTGTAGGTCGATAGCGAAATCCGCAAGTGCTTCTATGCTCCTTTGGATGGATCGAGGGATATGCGTTGCCAATCCTTGCTCCATATAGGTAAGTTCGCGTGCAAAATCCGGTTCGATAAGTGCGTCGAGGAACGACTTCCACTCGCATAATCCGCCTTCTTTGAGAGCTAGGCACAACTTGCTAGTAATCTCACTTGTTACGTTGAGTAATGATATGAGTATCTTTCTCATATCAGCATCGAAGCTGGGAAAGCGTTCGATAGTGGTGACTTCGGCGTCATTCTTCTCTTCGCCTCCGAGTGCGTTGCCGGGCATTACCGGTATGTTCGGCATCTGTGGTGGTTCGGAGCCTTGGAAAGAAGTGCGTGGTAACTGAGAATGGGAACTGCTTCTTGTGCGATGTGCGACGTGCATATGCCAGCGTAGGGATTATGTTCAATTCCGTTCCTGTTCCTTCTTGTGTGCAAGCCTTCTTAGAGCTTGCGACTGTTAATCTATTATTTTCCTTCTGAATCCGATTCGTTGAGAGTCTGATTCAAGGGCTTCTGACAAACAGCAATGCTGTGTTAGTGTGTTAGTAGACGAACGATTGTACTCTACGCGTGACAATTGTGGTTGGATACTTTCGGCAACGGATAATCGGACTACAGGCGAGACTAGGGAAACGCCAGATCTCCTCTTGCTGTGACTTATTCAGATTGCAGCGAGACAGACCTTAGTATGTAGATTACAGGTAGTTGGTAGCAACTAGTGTGAATTTTGGGATATAAATCAGTTGAATGTTAAAAGTATGAGATAAAGTGAAATCTTGCCGAAATGCAAGATATCTCTTTTATTGAGATGAATACGTTGCAACTGCTGTTGCGTAATGCTGAGATTACTCGCTGATTATTTCCGTGCATGTATTAGTCGTTGACCATATATGTTTGTATGCATGTATATGTATTGTGTGAGAATCACACGCCAACGGTTTTCTTCTCTTGTTCCGTTAGGAAGACTCCATGAAATGTTTATCATTAAGGTCAGGAATTGCTCCCGTAGCTCGTGTGATATTTTTATGAAATCAGAGTTTGCTCACCGAAGAACAATGGCAATATCGTAAGACAGGAATTGCTCACCGTTTATGCGCGGTGGGAATCGATGCACCGTGGGAACCGATATGTCGTGGGAATCGATTATTTAGATGAATACGGGACTCATTGATTCATGCGCATAGGAAATCTACCCTTTGGTAGCTTTGGTACTTCTGGTCACGAAAGGAATTTAATACCCCGCACTCACAGCAGCAGTCGCTGCCCTTACAGACCACCAACTGAAGCTCAGCAAGAATCTCGATCACAAGAGGTCACAGTCAGTGAGAGCCACTTGGGGCCCTTTGTACACCCAGCGCTTACTTCGGCTCTGTGGTAAACAGGAGGAAGCCAACCTCCCCCCCATCTACCAGGCATGGGCTCAAAAGAGCAAGCACGAAAGAACCCACATGATCTTCCAAAGCCAAGTGGCCGCCCGAGCCTCTGAGTTGGGGATCCAAGCCCCCTTGATCACTACAGCAGCCCTCAAGAGGTTCCAAGATGGCAACTTCCATGGAACCGACCCCTTCGATGTGGCCGATGGCATACTCCCCATGGCCTTCACCCCACCTGGGGGTTCTACTGCCACCCTGAAAAGGGAACAGGAGGCAGCAGCCACTGTGGCAGCCTACGACACGATGATCTCCTCCAAGGGCAACTCCCTCACCTTGAAGGACTCGCTACAACTTCAGAAGACAAAGGCATGCATCCCTGCTGACTGGACTGAAGCTACCACCCAGCTGGAGAGCTACCTGGCTGTCCTAGCCACCATCCTAGGACTCGACCATGATGTCGTCACCAGCTACCAACAAGGCCTCCGCAGGCTCAAGATCCAGCAGATGCCCCTCCAAAGAGCAATTGCAGATGAGGTGGGAGAGTTCCTCACCCTGGCCATTGTTGTCTACTACTTCCAAATCCGGGTCAGGGGGTGGCTTGAGGAGCAGTGGGAAGAAGCCTCCACCCTTCCCTCCCCTGACTTTGGGGTGGACTTCCATACGTTCAGGATGAGCCAGAACCTCAACTGGCTCCCCAATGTCTCCAATGTAGCCGCCCTGAGACTCCTTCGAAGACCAGATCCTCCTCCATCACCCATCACTACTAAGGCCGGTGCCAAGGGGCCCAGCAACAGCAACAACAGCAACACTCCACCCAACAACCCAGGAGTCCGCAACGCGACAGGAACCACAACACAGACACGACTCACCAATCCACACCGGGACTCCCGTCTCCAAGACGGCAATCATACCATTGTCAAGAAACTGGAGTCAGCAAAAATGAGGGAAGCCATCCAAGCTATGAGAGACAAAGGGAAAGGCCTCCTCTCCAGACCAGATGGCCAAGAGAGTTGCCACCCGTGGCATATCAAAGGTGCCTACTTCAGCAGCTGCAAACACATATATGACCATGTGGCCATCACTCCCACCGAGCAAGATCAACTCTGGTAATGGTGCCAAGAGGCATATGCCTGACCGGTCAGCAAGCGCCATCCAACGCATGGCGTCGCACCCTCCCTACTCAACCACGGCCTGGGGGGGATCATAAGTAACACTCCATCATCTAACCAGGACTCTAATTCCCCATTATGCATCACACATGAATTAGGTAAGCACAACCAGCATGCGCGCGCATGTACCCTTCTCAACTTGTATGTGCCTCCCAAAAATTCTACAGGTTCCAAGGAAGCGCCCCCCATCCCATTGGAGATCGCCCCCATCCTAACCCCCCCCCCCCCCCCCCCAACACGGCCTAGGTCCGAGTCCCTAGTCCCTACTACAGTCTCTACCACTCCCCCCACGCCTCAGTCCATGTCCCTGTTTCCTCCTCCAGCAGTCCAACCCGCTGCCCCCGCCACAAGGCCTAGGTTCAATTCCCTAGTCCACCCCCAGACCCCCGGCCCCTACCCCTACCCATTGCCTAGGCCCGAGCTCCTAGTCACTGCCACCCCATTGCCTAGGCCCGAGAACTCGGCACCCCCACCACGTTGCCTAGGCCCGATCCCCTAGTAACACCCACAGCATTGCAGCGGCCCACGCCCTCGGCCCCTACATTCGACGCGCCCCCTTTGCCTACTAGATCTGAGCCTCTACTAGTCCCTACAGGCGAGTCCCCCTCCAGGGGACCCGCCTACCCCACCGATAGGCTAGATGTGCCTACTACTAGATCCGCGCCTCTACTAGGCCCTACAGGCAAGTCCCCACCCAGGGGACCCGCCTACCCCACCGGCAGGCTAGATGTGCACGTCAACCGAGCTATCCACGTCTACAACAACAGCACCTACTGGGGGGATTTCATCTGAACCATTCGAGGACAAGGTGACATCCAACCAAATGTGGGCACTCTCCCCCATCCAGCCAGTCACCTCTTAGACCAGTTTGGGAAAGAAGGCACACCTGCCTCCATGACCGGACCCCCTTGGGACCCTGCCAGGATTGCCGCGGCCCTTGCCAGAGGGCCTCACCAATCCTCCCACCAGGGCATTGACTTCCTGTGGGAGGACTATGCCGACATGATGGACAAGCAACAATGGACTATCCTACCAGCCAGCCTCATCCACAACCTCCCACACCTATGGCTCAGCCCACTAGGGCTGGTCTCCCAACAAGGAAGGCGCCCCCGCATGATCTCTGACTACACCTACTCTGAAGTCAATCAAGAAGACACCATCCCCCTTGCCCCTGCAGAAGCCATGCAGTTTGGCCGGATACTTCCACGACTCCTCACCAAGCTGCACCGCGCCAACAACAGGTTTGGTTGAGTGTATATGTCCAAGATTGACTTAGCTGATGGCTTCTACCGTGTCCAGTTACACCCGGAAGACACCACGAAACTAGGAGTGCTGTTCCCTTCCAGGCGGGGAGAGCCTCCCCTCATTGGCATCCCCCTCACCAACCCTATGGGATGGAAATCCAGCCCCCCAAACTTCTGCGCCTTCACCGAAACCATTGCAGACTTGGCCAATGCTACTATCAACACTGGCCTAGCCCACGCTCGCCTCCACCCGCACCGGCTGGATCTGCTCTCAGAAGCCCCGCCGGTCAACGACAACGACGCGCCCAGTCTGCTCCCCAATGCCCATCTAGTTGCCAACGCCGCCTCCCCCCCCGGTCGACAGCGACTCTCTGGTCACCTCTCCCCCGATCCCCAATAGCACCTCTCCCAACAAGAGGCTGGTGCAGTACTGGGACGTGTACGTTTACGATTTCTGTGGCCTGGCTCAGGGCAACCAATCGACTCAAAGAGCCATTAAACGTGTGCTCTTTCAGTCCCTCGACAAAGTTTTCCGGCCCCTGGAGGCCACAGACACGCCCTTCCGACAGGAACCAGCTTCCCTCAAGAAAATTCTCAAAGGGGACGCAACTTGGACCACCAAGAAAGTTATCTTTGGCTGGCTCATCGATTCCATCAACAAAACCATTAGCCTTCCACCCCCTCAAGTGGACCGGCTACAGGAGATCCTTCATTCCATTGCCCCCTCCCAGCGCCATGTCCCCATCAAACAATGGCACCAAGTCCTTGGCGAACTTAGGTCTATGGCGCTGGCCCATTGGCCTCTTCTCCATCCTCCAAGAAGCCTTCTGACACCAAGACCCTGGCAGGCAGCGCCTCCGGCTCACCAAACACGTCCACAGCTTCCTCCGCGACTTTCAATGGCTGGCCTCTGATATATCCAACAGGCCTACTTCCATTGCAGAACTAGTTCCAGATCCCTTCCCTGCCACCATGGGCGCTTGTGATGCCTCTGGGGCTGGCATGGGGGGAATTCATTTTGCGCCCCTCCCAAATGGCACCGTCCAACCCATCATGTGGAGGCACACCTTCCCCAAGTGGGTCTCCTCCCAGTTAGTCACCTTTGACAACCCCGATGGCACCATCAACAACAGTGACCTTGAGCTCGCTGGCTCCATCGCGCACAATGACATCCTTGCCCAAGCCGCATGCGTCCAATCCAGAACCACCCACAACTGCTATGACAACACAGCAGCTGTCTACTGGCAAAGGAAAGGCGCCACCACTACCATGGGGCCTGCAGCTTACCTCCTTTGCATTCAGTCCCTGCACCAGAGACTCCACCAATATGCCCCCCTCAGAGATTACATCCCTGGCCCTGTAAATCATCTGGCAGATTTGCTCTCTCGATCTCCCCTCTCTGACACTGCCCTCCTCCATCATTTCAACACCATCTATCCGCAGGACTTGCCTTGGCTCTTATGTCCCCTCAGGCCTCCCATGCTTTCTGCTCTGACCTTGGCTCTATCTAGAAGACCATGCCCGCTTCAGTCACTGAGCTCTATGCCAAGCGCAAGGATGCCCATTGGAATCAATAGGTTCAATTCTGTTTGTCTCAAGGCTTTGACCCACACCTCCAATCTGTTACAGATCCAATCCCCCTCCTCCAGGTCTTTGCAAAAAGACTCCATGATGGCCGACTGTCCTGTAGCCACAAGCCCCTCAGATCTTGCATGGTATCAGACACCATCCGGTCAGTGGGACAGACGCTGGCCCGCTTGGGGTCCAAAGACCCCAGAACAAACGCCACTGGCGGTCTTGACTTCAGACTAACGGCCCAGTTCAAGGGCTATGCCAAACTGGACTTGGCCCCCTCCAGGGTCAAACCAGTTCCCATCACCCTGGTCGTGCATGCACTTTGATTCGCATACTATGACTCCCCTTCCCCTACCAGACAGGCCATTGCCAACATGATCTGCATAGCCTTCTTTTTCTGTCTATGCCCTGGTGAATACACGGGTACCACCAGGGATGACCAAGCCTTCAGCCTCCAAGATGTCTCCTTCTACCTTGGATCGCGCATCATCCACCATGATGGCCCGGTGCACGAGCTCCAAGCTGCCACCTCTGTCACCCTCACCTTCACCACACAGAAGAATGGGGATAAAGGGGAAGTGGTGGCTCATGCCAGGAGCGGTGACTCCCTCTGCTGCCCTGTAGCAGCGTGCGCCCGCCAAGTCCTGCACCTTTGACGCTGCTGCCCTAGCACTAGCAGCTCCTCCTTCAGCCCAGCCCTCAAGCTTGCCAGTTACTTCGACAATGGGGTGTTAACCCTCGTCCGAGCAGCAACTGTCACTTCCTCCATGAGCGTCTATGCCCAGATCCTCTACCATACCACTGGCATCTCCCCTGCAGCAATCTCTGGTCGCTTCCTTTGAGCGGGTGGGGCTATGGCCCTACTACAGGGCAAATGCGACTCTAATGTCATCAAGCTTCTTGCAAGATGGCACAGCGACTGCATGATGAGGTACTTGCATCAGCAGTCCCTCCCGATCTTCAAGAATCTTGCCTCTATAATGTTCAACAATGGAACATACTGCTTCCTGCCAGAAGAGTGGATGCCGGCCGCTGCCCCCACTCCCCCTGGCAGCTCTCTCTGATTCCTCCTTGGAAGAATCTCCCACCCTCGTGGTCTGGCCTCCATGTCCCTTCCAGGTCCAGTCTTCATCCAGCTCCCACCCTGCGTATTATTTTCCTTCTGAATCCGATTCGTTGAGAGTCTGATTCAAAGGCTTCTGAAGGACAGCAACGCTGCGTTAGTGTGTTAGTAGACGAACAATTGTACTCTACGCGTGACAGTGTGTTTGGATACTTTCGGCAACGGATAATCGGACTACAGGCGAGACTAGGGAAACGCCAGACCTCTTCTTGCTGTGACTTATTCAGATTGTAGCGAGACAGACCTTAGTATGTAGATTACAAGTAGTTGGTAGCAACTAGTGTGAATTTTGGGATATAAATCAGTTGAATGTTAAAAGTATGAGATAAAGTGAAATCTTGCCGAAATGCAAGATATCTCTTTTATTGAGATGAATACGTTGCAACTGCTGTTGCGTAGTGCTGAGATTACTCACTGATTATTTCCGTACATGTATTAGTCGTTGACCATATATATTTGTATGCATGTATATGTATTGTGTGAGAATCACACGCCAACGGTTTTCTTCTCTTGTTCCGTTAGGAAGACTCCATGATATGTTTATCATTAAGGTCAGGAATTGCTCCCGTAGCTCGTGTGATATTTTATGAAATCAGAGTTTGCTTACCGAAGAACAATGGCAATATCGTAAGACAGGGATTGCTCACCGTTGATGCGCGATGGGAATCGATGCGTCGTGGGAATCGATATGCCGTGGGAATCGATCACTTAGATAGATACGGGACTCATTGATTCACACGAATAGGAAATCTACCCTTTGGTAGCTTTGGTACTTCTGGTCACAAAAGGAATTTAATACTCCCCATGTCTCCTTGTGAAGGGTCATCACGTTCTACATGATGCTTCCATCATCCTGAAGAAGGTCGCCGGTATTACCACAGAAGTGGAAGATGGGCCTGAGCAGTGGATACACAACTGAGTGACTCCAATGCTTGGTGAGAATGTCTGCACAGTTATCCTTACCTGGGATGTGCATCATTAAAATGAAACCTCTTGCTATCATGCTTCGTACGTAGTGAAACGACAGAATATTATGACGCTTGTGCAATCTTGCGTAAGGGAAGGTTGACGTTTGGATCATCTTTTCGTTGTCACCCCAAGAGTATGAGACATCATGGACTCGTGTTCCAAGGTATCGGAATGAGTGGCGTAAATCGACGATCTGTTCGATGCAAGTCCTTCCTGCAACAAATTCGGCTCCAAAGGTGGCTGTCTTCGTAGTAGACTGCTTCTTCGAGAACCACATCATGGGAGTCTTGTTCGCGAAATGAAGAATGCTGGTTACAGCCTTTCCACTGAGAATATCATGCATGAGGTTGGCATCATAGAAATGTGTCAACACTACTGTCTTTCCAAGCGGTGCAGGAGCGTCGTCGGGTAGCTCTTCAGAATGCTCCCCATAGACGGTGTTGGACCAGTCGATGGTGTCGGGTTTAGTCAATATAAAATCGGGTGGTTCCACGCGGAATCTGATTTTAAAATGTCTAAACTTGGAGATATATCCATAGATACGTTTTGCACGTTCGAGATGCCCATCTCGTGGCTGAGCTCTGAAACTTGAGAGTGTCATCACAGCTGTTTGTACATCGAAACGCCCAATAGCGATGATCCATTGTAGTGAACCGATCATACTTTGGTATTTCTGTATACCGGTTTCTTCGAGAAAGGCTGAGGAGTCCAATTCGGGATGATTGTTCTCTGCAATGGGTGATTGGAACCTAGTGTTAGGTTTGCATCCGAACATTTGTTCATAAGACGCTTCCATCTTTTCGATGAACTTTATGGGATTCATGCATAAAACACCGTGTTTCGTCACGCTCAAATCCACAACCTAAGTGAAAGTTCATAGGTCCGGATCCCTTCAGTTTGAAGTTATATGGTGACGACTGCAATATCTTCAAGAAGGAATTGGGATCTGCCATGCAGAGACATAGGTCATCGACATATGTGCATATAAGCTCATATACACGTTCACCATGCTTGTTTGTTCCGGGTTTGAGGAATATTTCCGGTTCTGCGCGGGATCTTTCGAAGCCGAGTTCGATGAGAGAAGCCGCGAGTAAGTCTCCAAAGCACTTGCCTGAAGACCTGAGACCGTATAGGGCTTTGTAAATGATCAGCAGGTGACCCTCCAGCGATCCGAATTCGGGACCTGCCTTGATGCATACTTTCTCGCAGGTGACTGCTTCTAAGTAGGCGTTACCTATGTCGGTGCCCCATGCTTCTAGGTCGTTGAGTTCAGCTAAGAATAGGCACATGCGCAGGCCGCGGAGAGATACGACACCTGCGTAAACACTGTGGATAGGGGCCTCAGTGAGATTACCGTTAGCAACGAGACGAGCCTTGTGTCTTCCATCGTGCTTGACAGCGTATATCATGTGTATCCTTGATCTGTTGGAATCCCGGGGGAATGGAGCTCGTCTTGTACACGCCTTTATCAATGAATGTATTGTACTCATTGAGTTGTGCCATTTCCAGAGTGGTGGCATCTTCCCATTTGGTGTTTCCGTTGGCTTGATCAAATCGGAGGGCTTCTTCGTGGTTACGAGGAACTTTGAATCCATATTGATACTGCGGAGTGGTACGGTAAGAACGTAGTTTGGCTTGGTGCACGAGGCGATCAAGTTTCTTGGTTCGTCGCGCTAGGTTGGTGATTCGCTTGAGGCGTTTCCAACCCGGGAGGTCAAGCAAGTTGTTGTCCTTCCCATATTTTGCAACGGTGACAGGGTCATCAGCCGCAATGTTGGCCAGGGGTTCATATGTGCGTTCCATATTCTCCCATTCAATCCAGAGGTTATACTTGGAACCTTTGTATTGAGGATGCTTGTTATCCAGAGGACCTTGGTGTCCTAGGATGCGGCGAAACGACCAGAGTTTGCCGTCTTCTTGTGTTGAATCACGATGTATGTAATTCATGACATCATTGTATGCAATGATATCATCAAGTTCGTCATCGGAGTGTTTGCACTTGAACTTGATGAAGTCGTTGTTGCGTTCAAGACTGTCTTCAACATCGACAATGGTAAGGCGTTTCCGAGTGCCATCGGGATTGGTTACAAGGAAGGATCGTCCTTGTAGATCGGCAATCGGGATCGTAGGGATGGTAATGGGTTTACCGTCATCGTCAAATTGTGCGTTACCTTCTTCGTCGGTAACAACTACCTGTGATGGGTCTACTGAAGGAGTAGCGGGGTTGGTGTGTGGAGTTGCGACGTCACTAACATCAAAGTATGCTAATTCCGGTGGGTCAAAATCATCTTCAGTAAGGAGAACGCCATCAGGATGTCTTGCTGAAGATGTGTGTCGTAGGAGGACCATCAAGACTCTCCCCATAGTTGTTAGGGAGTGGAGAAGGTGACCAGCTCGGGCTGTCATCGACCTTCTTATAAAGAAAGCTCGGTAACGAGGGGTGGGCGGGTGGTTGAAGAATTGGTTGAGTACCAGATGCGTGAGGCGTAGTATCTGGTTGTTTGTTGGGTACAGATGGAACGGTGTCATCGGCAGTGTCAGAATCAGCGGGTGAAACGCTAGGGGGAACTGAGTTGTTTGGTTTCGTAGACTCGTCAATGAGTTTATTCTGATTGGTATGCTCCCCATGTTTGAATGCTGGAGCTTCTCCAGTGGCGTATAAACGGGGCAAGGAATCCTTTGCGTTACGCCATTTGATGAAACCATCATCAGTAAATAGGCCCGCGCGTTTGTTACGTGATTCAGGCGTAAGAGCAGATCGAACACCGGACCGGTCAAGTAACTTGTTGGTAACGGGATCCCAGATTCGGAAGCAGAGTCCATTGCCAACATGTTCGGCGATGCCGACGAAATGACCTAGGCGTTCGGTAGACTGGGTACCGAAAGGAGAGTCATTGGTTTTGAAATACACAGGTTCAAACCAGAAGAAACTGGTGTATGCGCTGATGTCGCCAAGTGTACCGGTGGCAATGAAGATTGGTTGTTTATCGGACAGCATAGGATCAGAAACAACATTGAGGAGACCCGCGACGTATGTCATGCACAGTAGCCATAGGTGTGGTGGTGTGCCGGTACGATCCATGACGCGATTGACAATGTGTTTGAACGTTTGGTATCGACGTTCGAATTGATTCTGGTGCTGGTGATACGGTTCACTTTGCCAGAGTCCAATCCATAACATTTTGAGGTAATCGATGACCTTTTTACTGGATTGATAGTTACCGTGGTCGCAAAGGAGGCGAATGGGCCTGCCTCATTTTCGAACAAAGTTCTGGAAACAGGATAGGAAATCGCCGGTGGTACGCATTTCCTCAACGTGTATAATATGTGATTTGCGGCCGAAGAAGATCTGAGCAATCTTGGAGCCACCATCAATTGCTGGGACATCTGAATAGACAGCATCGGACATAACATCGTCATTGAAGGGGCGAATGTTCATGGCCGGTTGAGGGGAATGAAACCGTTTGAAAATGTTTCCATCAGGGCTAACCGCTAACGAACCATATTGGGTTGAGTTTTCGAACGTAGCTTTGATGCGATCGGTGGAAACCCAACAAAAGAAAGGTTTCAGGGATAAGTAGTCATGTTCGTTGGGGTATCTTTTGCGGGGCGTAGCTGCAATACGTGTAGTGTCACTGGCAGTACAATCTGTCGGAAACGCAGTGACAGTTCCAGAGACTGCGGGTAGCGCGCAGCATGCGAGACGTTCTTGATGAGCGTAGTCGGTGGAAGTAAGCCAAAAGAAGCGATCGTTGGCCCTATGATCATCAATAGGAAGAAAGGGAGATCGAGTGGAATGGCTGGAATACAAACTGAGGGATGTGACCGTGGAGGACCCGGGGGAAACAGAGATATCTAATCCTTCAAGACAGCGTGGGTTCCCATATTCGTCGTAATCGGCATAAGGGAGTTGCTGTGGTTGGGGAGGATATTTCTGGAGAAATTGTTCATCCTTCGCACTGATCGTGGTATCGAGAACAGATGGGTCCCAATGCTTATCGGATGTCATGATAACATGGGGAGCGTGTCAAACTCAACAGTCGTATACTTTCGCATCGCAAGGTATGGTAAACCGTGTCGTATGCTAAGAGGCAGTGCATAGCCATCGGAGGTGGTGATGACCTGTCCTCTGCCCGCTTTGATGGATGTGTCGTCGACAGTGGAAAAATATGCTTCCATCTGGCCGGAGGACAATATAGAAGGGTGTCGTCCTGTATAGGCACATTCATTGAAAATGAGGATGACGGGGCCTCTGTTTGACATGGAATAGGCTCCGCATGTAGCAATGGGAATATTTTGTACCTGATGATTGTTAATGCCGGTGACGTTAACATATCGCGGTGGGATATCCTTGGAGATAAGACACGCATCATTGCCGATGATGCAGCCATTTGCGCCGCGATCGACCATGGCAAAACCAGGGCTAGTAACCGTAGTTTTGTGTATACGGTATGTGTATGACGTTACTGGACCATCGTTAGGAAAGGTGAGATCATCCTCGGGAGTATACCACTGGTGAAAATTGGCGGAATACGATGGTGTTCCCACAGGTATTTGGGTGTCACCGTCCTTTTTGTACTGAATGTCAGGGTTGTCTGAAAGGAATCGAGCGGGATGCGCGGGTGACACGGAAGATTTGAGAGGTCGCTGGTCCTTAGACGATGAGGTCGTTGATTTGTATACACCTAGGGATGCATGGAAAACACCTCTACGGTCATTCTCTACAGCAGGATGAAGGTCTGCTGCGGAATTGGCATGCTCATCTTTGGTCGGAGTATCGTCTTCTCGAAATGATACCGAGTGTTCATGTTGGTATGCCTTCCGGGTAATGGGTTTGACACTGTTGGGGTCAGGTTGATCCGTGTTAAGTAAGTCGTGTCGCAATGAGGCAACCACGATTTTCTTGCCTTCTGGAGAAAAACTAAGCCAACTCTTCATGTCCTGACGTGACAGGGCCTTCCATATGTTTGTAGGCAATCGTGTGGTAGGGTCAGGGGTACGTCCAGCCTTAAATACAGCATAATCTTGATAGTCTCCTTCAAATTCAATGGGGAGAGCATAGTCATCATGGTTTTGGCTCGATTCAGAAGAAAAATCATGAACGTGTGCACGTACGGTCGACCGAGGAGCAGACATCGCGGACTGGGAATCAAGTCGAGTTGCTTCGAGTAAAAGCGTGATTTTAAGATCGTGGATAGCAGCGGCCTTGGCAACCGCATCCGTCACGGTGCTATTCGTCCCACCTGGATCCTTGACTTTGGCAAACTGTTTGCTTAGCTGGAAGCTGGAATAGCATGCCTGACACAATGCTGATTTAACAGTATGGTACTCAAGGGGCTTGTTGGGAGGACGGAGCTTGTTGAGGTGATTTAACTCATCAAACCAATGTGTGATGAATTTCACTTTGGATTCCTTCCAATTGTTGAGATTCAACTTGAGCAACGCTTGCAGCTGAGTCGAGTTGTCGTATACCTTTGCTTTTGACTTGCTATGAAGGTTTACGAAATCGAAGTAGGCCTTGCGTCCATCACGAGTGGTAGAATGACTGTGTACACATGATGCAGAAAGGTCACTCTTGAAGACTTCCAACATTAGTACCCAGAAGAAGGCACACTGCTTGACGAAGAGATCACGGGTATAACCCAGGAGCGTAGCTGGAGGCCAAGTCTCATCGAGGAATGTCTCTGTATCGATGTCGTATGCCTCGAGTTTAGCTTTGAAACCGACAAGCCAGTGTTCGAATCTCAAGTCATTCGTGAGGGGTGTAAAGGACTTTTCATCTCGTGCTTTTCGGCACCATGATTCGTACTTTACCTGCTGAGGTGACTTTTTGTTACTTCCCGCCGGAGGAGGTGGTGGGTTCAGAGCAGATTCGTTCCGCAAACGTTGGGCACGTTCTTCGCGGAATGACTGGAATTCCCTGTATGTATATGACTTTACATCTTTCCAGTTCCTCTCGTCTTCTTCTAGAGCGACATCTTCTTCTTGTAGGTCGATAGCGAAATCTGCAAGTGCTTCTATGCTCCTTTGAATGGATCAAGGGATATGCGTTGGCAGTCCTCCCTCTGTATAGGTAAGTTCGCGTGCAAAATCGGGTTCGATAAGTGCGTCGAGGAACGACTTCCACTCGCATAATCCGCCTTCCTTGAGAGCTAGACACAACTTGCTAGTAGTCTCACTTGTTACGTTGAGTAGGGATACGAGTATCTTTTGCATATCGGTATCGAAGCTTGGAAAGCGGTTGATAGTGGCGACTTCGGCATCATTCTTCTCTTCGCCTCCGAGTGTATTGCCGGGCATCAACGGTATGTTCGGCATCTGTGGTGGTTCCGAGCCTTGGAAGGAATTGCGCGGTGACTGAGAATGGGAACTGCTTCGTGTACGATGTGCGATGTGCATATGCCAGCGTAGGGATTGTATTCAATTCCGTTCCTGTTCCTTTTTGTGTGCAAGCCTTCTTAGAGCTTGCGACTGTTAATCTATTATTTTCCTTCTGAATCCGATTCGTTGAGAGTCTGATTCAAAGGCTTCTGAAGGACAGCAACGCTGCGTTAGTGTGTTAGTAGACGAACAATTGTACTCTACGCGTGACAGTGTGTTTGGATACTTTCGGCAACGGATAATCGGACTACAGGCGAGACTAGGGAAACGCCAGACCTCTTCTTGCTGTGACTTATTCAGATTGCAGCGAGACAGACCTTAGTATGTAGATTACAAGTAGTTGGTAGCAACTAGTGTGAATTTTGGGATATAAATCAGTTGAATGTTAAAAGTATGAGATAAAGTGAAATCTTGCCGAAATGCAAGATATCTCTTTTATTGAGATGAATACGTTGCAACTGCTGTTGCGTAGTGCTGAGATTACTCACTGATTATTTCCGTACATGTATTAGTCGTTGACCATATATATTTGTATGCATGTATATGTATTGTGTGAGAATCACACGCCAACGGTTTTCTTCTCTTGTTCCGTTAGGAAGACTCCATGATATGTTTATCATTAAGGTCAGGAATTGCTCCCGTAGCTTGTGTGATATTTTATGAAATCAGAGTTTGCTTACCGAAGAACAATGGCAATATCGTAAGACAGGAATTGCTCACCGTTGATGCGCGATGGGAATCGATGCGTCGTGGGAATCGATATGCCGTGGGAATCGATCACTTAGATAGATACGGGACTCATTGATTCGCACGAATAGGAAATCTACCCTTTGGTAGCTTTGGTACTTCTGGTCACGAAAGGAATTAAATACTGCGGCTTGTGGCCCAATGGCAGAAAAGGCTTAACAGGATAAGGCTTAACTGCCCAAGCTGTTAAGCCAGGCTGTGCGCCGGTGTGTGTGGGCACAGCAAACTAAGGGACCAGACTCTACAGCCTGCAAAACAACCAACAGGCTGGAGTTTCCCGGCTCCCCCCCCTAGCATTGCTTAACCCACCAACCCACCCATGAACTACAAGCATTGCACATACAGTACTACAAGTAGGCTGGCTACTGAGGCTATCACGAATGTAGTGAGTGATAGCCAGGAGTCATAATAAGAGAGGGGTGCAACACAACGAGTTTCCACTGAAACCATGATAGGAGGATTTTGGGAAAAACTTCCCCAGCTAAATTTTTAAAAGTATGTTTTTACTGCATAATGCTAGTAAAAGGACAGTGAAACACCTGATTCCCCAAGGTACTTCCAATCACTTTCTGACCTTCATATTACATACACACCTTCCATACTCTTGAGAGACACATAGTAAGTGGTGTTTGGCTGTATTGTTCATTTGTGGCGTTATTGACAAGCACATGTGGGGTGACCACCAAAAAATGGTTCAACGGTCTGTCTATCATCTGTTTTTGCTGGTCAGTCCCACCAAAAATGATTCCAAACCCACAAACAGTCTGTCCATTGTCCATTTTCGCTGGTCAGTCCCACCAAAAATGATTTCAAACCCATAAAAGTCTGTCCATCATCCGTTTTCGCTGCTTTTTTCTCACAATATCTTGTGCTGTCTCTCTCTTTAATAAATACAATTCTGTGCATAATCAGCCCAAACAAGCTGAATATTCAGCTTCCTCACAAAAAGATGGTTTAGAATGAACCCTGTAACTCATTTTAATATTGCGTTTTGATTGAGTTGCTATCATTTGAAAGTGTAGTAGTTTTACTAGCATTATGCAGTAAAAACTGACTTTTTAAAATTGAGCTGAGGAAGTTTTAAAAAAAAACCTTCTATCATGATTTCAAGGACCCCCATTTTTTCTTCTAGTATCATGCAGCGAAACGGATGACGGACAGACGGCGTGCTCGAAACCAGATTCTGAAACTTGAAACCTGGGGATGGTGATGAAGAAGGCACAGACACTTCAGTGATGAGTCACTGACACACTCCATCAGTCCAGTCACACCTCATTGACACACTCCAACAGTCATGAGTCAATGACACCTTCCCCGATCATCTGTCATTGTTCAACCGTATTCGAACATCAAATAGAACCTTCTCCTTGAAGTCTTATCTGAATTCCGATTATCAAAGAACCCAGTTCTTTTCCAATCGAATCACTGAACTAGCTGGGAAGCTTCTTGTCTCGAAGTCATAGTAGACACTAAAACTCAATAGCACACAATTTCATACACAGCGTACTAGTTCATATTGAATTCAATTGCAATATCGCTTTAAATTTTTTTATCAATAAAAATATCTAAAAACTAACCGTTATCTTTAACTCACCATGTCTGCTGTTGCTCAACTTCAAGCTGTTGAGCAGGCTCCTTTCCTCTTCAAACCCGTAATTCGTTATCAGGACTACACCACCATTCGTCTCGTGCATAGCGTCCACAGGTTCAACACCACAGCTCCTGCACCTCCTGCACCTCCGGCAGCCCCAGGCTCAGGCACAAGCTCGCTCACTTTACCTCCCCCACCCCCACCTCTGCCGACTACAATCAAGAAACAGGACACTACGTTCTGTCCTGATTCCACCGGCGCCGAATGTCTCATTCGAGTCACCGTCGACTTTATCGATGCAGTCAGACTTCACAATGTGAACATCAAGAATGGTGACAAACATTATAAGGTTCCCGAAGTTCTTGGAGGCGGTCTCAAGCACATGTGGGACGAAATCGTCCACAATGCAGGCAATGACATTCAAGATGCACATTTTGCCAAAAGTATTTGCAGCTTCCTCTCCTTGTTTCTTCCCTCCAACTTGTTTCTCATTCAAAAAGAATATATGTCAAACTCAACCAAACCGTACCACATCAATTGTTTTGCCGCCGCCGGACGCCTTCGCCTTATCAACATTCTCAGTGTTCATCTGCCAGGATCCAACGGAAAGAAACGAATTGTTTAATGCTTCCAACTTAGCAGCTGAAATTCAACGAAATAGGTAATCAACTCAATGATGTCAACTATCCCTTCCAACGCCTCATCACGTTCATGGAACAACAGCGCCTTCATCACGGCGCCAGACATGCCATGCATCAGCCCAATAACTGTTGCAACAATCATAACAACGGCAGCTACAACAACAACAGTTATCCCACTCACGCACCGCGTCATTGTTATACTTGTCCTACAGCTATTCTTGCAACAATTCATCCAGACGCCCGTCATACAACAACCCCCAGTATAAGAATTCCTATACCCAAAATACACGTCCTTATCACGGTTATTCCAGATGGAAACCAGCAAGCAAACATAATCCTTATCCAAGAGCGTACTCTGGTCGCTCAAGTCATAAACAGTCCCCTCCAACTGCAAACAAAAGCACACAGGTAAACAAACCACAAAACAGCCCGTACCAGACGCGATCATACAATAAAGCAAAATCGGGCAACGCTCATCATCTCGAAATGAGCAACGACTTTTACTATGACAAAGAAGTCACTGAACCGGATCCAGAAATGTATCATCAACCACCAGAACACAAAGGCAACTACTTTCATGGTCACCAAGAACAACTGGACGCACCACTAACTCAGGAATATGATGATGAAGACGACGGCGATTGCTATCATCAGGATGCTCAAGATCAGCACCATCCCGACTACTGACAACCACCGCAGGCAGAACCAGTCCCATATACAATTGCCATCACACGATTCATCCAAACACGTCCATATCTCATCTTATGCAATTCCTGCTCCAAAACCATTTGGTTTAGTCAACACACCCTACCCGCGTCAATCATTCCCACCATCACCATGCCTATTTCAGGAGTAACCATGGCTGGAGAATTCAACTCCAACCAACAAATCTTGCTTCAACACTTCACCCTCCCCAAACTAGCTCCAGAATTATCTCTCCCCTCCCTAGATGCGCGGGTCTTCAAAGCACTGTGTCGCTACGACATCATACTCAGATGCAACGCCCTTTCACATTTCAAAATTGTTTTAAATCTTCATGAAAACTTCATCAAAAGTGCAAAACACACCATCCCAATGCAGACATTTCCGCATATACTCGCAGACCCCGTCGCCCTAGTCCTTCAAATTCACGCAATGAAAATTGACACGCCTATTACCCCAGGCGACAGTTTGCAAACACCGACACCAAGCCCACTATTCTTGACTCCACATACAATTAATACGACGTACAAACTGTCTGCGACAAATGCACCCATTTAACGCCAGATCAGCGCAAACAGCTCCACAACATATTGTGCAGATACCCAACCATTTTTGACAGAACCCTCAAACAATATCCCCACAAAAAAATCCATCTTGACATCGACCTAGTGGTCATGACGCTCTCACATTTTAGCCCCACTCACAGATCTCTTAAAAACTCCTTGCACCTTTCAATGGAACGACACATGCCAAAAAGCATTCAAAGAAATGAAATCAAGTGTTACCATTTAGACAATGCTCGCATACCCAGATCACAACATATCGTTTCACATTTAGACCTAAGCCTCTGACTTCCAACCTGGAGCAGTCATCAAACAGAACAACATTCTTGTTGCCTACTTCACGCAAAAGCTCAATAAAGCTCAAGCAAAGTACACAACAATCAAAAAGGAACTCCTTTCAATTGTCGAAACATTCAAAGAATATCGTCCAATGCTCCTTGGTGCACTCATTCATCTGTACACCGGCCATAAAAACCTAACATACAAACTCTCAATGTACAACACCCAATGTGTACTCCAATGGAAACTGATCCTAGAAGAATACAACCCTATTTATCACTTCATCAAAGGCCCAGAAAACACCGTTGCAGACTCGCTCAGCCGTACACCAACTACCCTCACTTCATATTTTGTAACAACAAATTTCGACGACAATGTCTCCAATAACGATTCCTTCTCTTTTTCTAACATGGTCGAGCGCCTAATGGCGCTGCCATCATGCAATGCATCAACTGATAGTCCTCCTGTCAAAGACAGTTATCTGATTCACCCAGGATTTGACCAAAAAGGCAGATTGCCATTTCACTTTGCAACCATTCACCAATACCAAATGCATGATCCCAAAGTTTTAACATTCCCACAAAAAGACCCACAACAATTTTTTATACAAAAACTTGACAGCGTAGGCATCGTTTGCCGACTCAACAAATTAACACCAAATTCCCAATGGAAAATTGTCATCCCTAACAACATGCTCGCTCCCCTTGCAAAATGGTACCACAAAATCACAGTTCATTCCACAGGCATGGACAGACAAAGCTCTTCTCAGACGTCACTTTCATCATCCAGACCTCAGAGCAGTTTGCCGCAACATCTGTCCGCTCGTACGCACCGGTACTCGTCAAGCTGGCCAACTCGCACCCCGCACGGCACCCATAAAACCTTGGTCAGAAGTACACATCGGCTGCATTGGTCCATGGAACGTCAAAATCAACTAAATCAATCTCCAATTTGATGCCCTCACATGCATTGACCCAGTTACCAATCTAATGGAAAAAATAATTCATATTCCGGGCTCCAAAACAGCAGAAAGCGTCTTGCAACTATTCAAAAATTGCTGACTCTCCCGCTACTCTCTTCCCATGTGAATTGTACACAATCATGGTCCCAAATTCAATGGACACAACTTTCAATTTCAACTTGATTACGTAGGTATAAAACCAATCAACATCTCTCCTCATACCCTGAGGACGAACAGAATCATCAAATTCTCACACAAAACAATCGGACAAATCATACGCACAATGATTAATCTCAAACCCCCCAAAACAGAAAGAGAAGCAAACGACCTTGTTGATGAAGCCATATCAACAGCAATGCACGCTCTCCGCTTCAATGCTGTTTCTACGCTTGGAAACTTTCCCCCGGGCGCACTCGTGTTCAATCGCCACATGCTCCTAAACATCCCACTTCACGCCGACATTATCACATTAACCAAACACCAACAAGCCCAAATCAACAACCAACTCCTGCGTGCAAATTGCAAACGCACAAAACATGAATTCATTGCAGGTGAAGGTGTCTTCGTAAACATACATGACCGAAACAAACTAGATCTCGTTCGCGAAGGTCCCTATTCAATACTACAAGTCCACACTAACAACACAGTTACCATCCGACGCAGACGCCAACATGAACGCATCAGCATTTGCCACCTTACCCCAGTCAAGCCATCATAAAGTTTATATTTTATGATAAGGGAGAATGAACAAGGCACAGACACTTCAGTGATGAGTCACTGACACACTCCATCAGTCCAGTCACACCTCATTGACACACTCCAACAGTCATGAGTTAATGACACCTTCCCCGATCATCTGTCATCGTTCAATCGTATTCGAACATCAAATAGAACCTTCTCCTTGAAGTCTCGTCCAAATTCCGATTATCAAAGAACCCAGTTCTTTTCCAATCGTATCACTGAACTAGGTAGCTGGGAAGCTTCTTGTCTCGAAGTTATCATATTAGACACTAAAACTCAATAGCACACAATTTCATACACAGCGTAGTTCAGTAGGCTCATCGAGAGCAAAACTAAACACAACGTACGAGTATCGATTTGTTGAGCTGCAAAGACAACTTCTTACGTCGTTGAAGTATCTTCGTCCGCCAGAAGCATACTTCATTCACCATGCAGTTGGCGCACACGCGAATGCGACGGGCAGTTGAAACAGAAAATCAAGACATCGAAAGCAAGAAACCCTCCCGGCGAAGAAACAACAACAACAATCGTCTTCGGAAGAGACTCAAACCGTTGAATTTGTGCCTCGTGGTGATAGTTCTGTCGCCTCTGTTAGTGATCGGGGCCCTGGTGTTTGCCGCGAGGTACTACACTACTTGGTCGGCGGAAATCATACAATCGCAAGGAAGAGCAGAAACTAGCGAGAATGCACCTGGCGAAATAGAAACAACAACTGCAGAACTCAAGCGTCTCCGAAATGGCCAGGCCGTGGGACGACAACAAGAGCGACGACAAGAGCAACAACAGAAATCGGGTCGCGGGAGCGATGACGGGGATGCGGTTGCGCACCGAGAGGATTCCCCGCAAGACAGAATCGAAAAGGGAGCGTTAACTGAAACAGTAGCCGAAAAATCCGAGTCACGGGCAGCGGACGTGCTCGGCGGCCGGGAGTTTCTCGTCCTAACTACGGAACACCACGGAAACATCCGAATCCGACTGCGGCCCGATCTTTCCCCGGAATCCGTCGAATATGTCCACCGATTGGTGGAAAGCTACGGAGGAAACGGACAGCGCTGCATGCACTGCCAATTCTACCGGGCGGACAAGCCCGGCATCTTACAGGGCATCATGGCACACGAGGGCGTCGTGGCAGTAAACGAGGTCCGGGGGAGGTGCCCGGATGGAGCCGAAACGGTACGAAACGATTGCCCGGAGTGGGACCAGCACTGCGGCTGCCACGGACCCGTCATGACTCGGGGTGCGGTTGCCTGGGCAGCGGGGGAAGCGGGGGGGCCTGATTTCTTCATCGATGCCTATCCAACTGCAGCCGAATGGTGGGGGACCCAACACACGAATTTTGGATCGATCGACGACGAAGCCTCTATGACCGTCATCGATGCCATCTTCGAGCTGCCGATCGAATCGACCCCCCAGATGGATCTTCTAAAAACTCCAATCCACTTCGACCTGGCGCTGGATTGAACAAGAGGAAACTAAAACATTGGACTCCTGAAATTTGGATGGCTTGGTGAAATTGGGGTGCGACGAAAAGGCACATTGTCAGAGAGTACCATGCTGAACACATTTTAGATCACTGATTTGTACATGTACCGGGGACGAAAAATAATTGTAATATCTGAAATTACTCAAATGTATCCGCAGAACAATCACCCTTATGACCTACCAGGTAGGATTGATATTAGAATCAAATAACTTGTGGAGTTGTTGTGCTGTTGGTAGTGATAGCAACGTAGTTATTGTGTGAATGTAAATTTGGATATGAAGCAATGAATGGAAACTATACACCAAAACATTGGCTGACAGGCTCATTTCAATGTTGTGTACACACTCCATTCCATCAGCATTTAAAGACTTTCTAGAGAAAATAAATACATACCCAATTGACTCCACCAGCCGTCAAAGAGGGTGAAAAACTTCATTTTTTCGTGAATCTAGTCCTCTTTAAACTAAATTCAATCTCCTTTAGTTTTAGTCTCCTGAGCCTTCTTTACTAACACGGCTATCCATGGTGTAACTACCAAGTAATATTATTCAGTGATTTCAAATAGTTCTTTTAATTTGTGAGAATATCATTTAATATGAATTATTCAGATCGCATTTCCTTCGATGCACTATTAGCACACCTCGTTTGGTTACTATTACGTCCGATAACTGTCCCGTGACCCTTTTTTTTCATCGCAAGGTACTTTCAAGGTACTTTCGCTACTACCCTTGCTTGTGTGTGATTTTGACACGGGCCCCCCCTGTGATTCAGTAGCTTCGTATCATACTCATTTTTGTAACTCTCAACCCCTGGTTCACAATTATTTTTTCCTTGGGTCATGAATAATTATTATTAATTTTTAATATAACCTACCCGTACGTTCGCGAATCACACCTACTAAAATTAAATACGCAAGGTCATGACTCACAACCAAGCCCCCCCTGTGATTCGGTAGCTTCATATCATACTCATTTTTCTAACTCTCAATCCCTGGTTGGCAATTATTTTTTTCCTAGGGTCATAAATAATTATTATTAATTTGTAATATAACCTACCTGTACGTTCACGAATCACACCTACTAAAATTAAATATGCAAGGTCATGACTCACAACCAGTAAAATTTAACATTAGTGCTCGCGGCACATAACCCTCAAAATTTATCTCCGTTGCTCGTGACACATTACCCCTATAATTCAATAATTGGGTTTGTGACACACTACCCTTTAAAATTTATCTCCTTTGCTCGCGACACACAACCAGTAGAATTTAACATTAGTGCTCGCGACACACAACCCTTAAAATGTATCTCCATTGCTCGTGACACACTAGCCTTATAATTTAATATTTGTGCTCGCGACACACAACCCTTAAAATTTAATATCATCGCTTGCGACTACCTACCACTACAGTTGAATTTTTCGGGTCAAGAATTTGTCTAGTAGTATCATATGCAAAATATGTATGATAGGTATGAGTACTCCTTTCCGTACATTTTAATCATTTGTGTCACACAATGTACTATTTATTGCAACGGTATGCAATGTATGTAGAATATGTACCTTTTACCCTAATCACTCTCCCTGAAGATTTACCCGTGCCGTACTAGGTGTTATTCCACTTGCATCAAATTAGTGAATGGACTGACACAATCAACGGTAACGATTCTGAAAACAATGCCTAAACTTACTCCATTCTGCCAAGCAATTGCATCAATACAGGATCAATATAGTTGTCATCCTCATTTTCCTCTTCAGCAAGACTATGGGCAACAGTGCCACCATCTTTCGATATAGTACCCGTAGGGTTTTTTTCTGACTTGAATCTTTCCAGCATCATTTTCTCCAAATTTTTACCTGTTTTGGGATCTTCTCTTAACGTTTGTACCTTCTTGCACAATTTAGTGAACACTTGCCGTCCTTTTATTTCCCATCCATCTGCACTTCCACTCTTCGAATCGCAATATTTTTTTCTCGTATTTTGTTGTTGTTTGTGTCGCGTATGTTCCATCAAGTTTCCTTTGCTTCTGTTTGCGTATGTTCCATCAAGTTTTCTTTGCTTCTGTTTTTCCCAATTGCTGTACTCATTGTCAATTATCAGTAGGGCAAAAGCCTCATCTGTAACAGAAAAGATGGTACTAATAAGCTCCTTTGCCTTCCTCAGCTTAAAGTTTGTCTTTACCAGATTAACGGCAGACAGGATTCTCGTCACAAAATAATAAAAGTCTTCATTATCCGCATTACCATATCGCCGGTACTCGTTGGCCGTAATTTCCACCGAGTCTGGATTCAGAGCTACAGTACCAGGGAATGATGCCGGCACTTTTGCCTTTTCACTATCAGCTGCGGTGATGACAACAAATGGTAGTATGATATCATAGTATGGCAGGGTTAGTTGTACTTCGGTCGTAGGCACATACGGAAGAATGTCACCATTACCAGAATTTCCGTCCAATTCAACCATTACGCCGACACTTACCAAACCAATTTTTTCTTGCCAATGTTTGATTATTGTGTCTCAATTTTGCCAGGGCTCTAGGTACTGCATTATCAAAATAGTCACAGAATTCCTTAAGGGGCATATCTTTCATAACGGAGATTCGACCGGCATGGATTCCTTGCACCATTATTTTTTTGGAGAGTTCTTTTGATGTCAGAAATTTCATGCCACCATACCATTCCTGCTTCACATAGGCTCTCACCTGTCCTTCAATTGTATCTTAATGTGTTTTCATTAGTTTCATACTACCCGTTGACATATGTATACTTCCATAACTCAATGTACTCACTTTATCAACGCTATTGCTGCCCCGCACTGTTTTCAATGGAACCGTGTTGGTAGTTTTTGCAGCATCCTTTTTAGAATTCTCTCCCTTCTTACTATCACTCACCATTGTCAGCATCTTCTCTGGTAGATCCGGATTCTTACTCAAATTTTCTGTTATTATTTTCACCACGCGGGTCACGTTGTTCTCTTTCTGTTGTCTGCCGTTCGTAGTTTTTTTTCTCTTGTCTCTTTGATATTTACACTATTATCCTTATTCTTGTTGGAGCTCCCATCATTGTCTTCACTAACCAAACTCGAATCACTGTCACTGTCACTTTCACTGTCACTGTCGCTGTCCATGATGCTAATGTTTTCAGCTGTTCTTTTTAGTGGTGTCTCTCTTTCTGCTGCAGTGGTGCTTTCTTGTGTTGTTGCAGTTGTCGTGGTCTTCTTGGTGGACATGGTGGTAATGCTTGCATTTTTGTTAGTATTTCTAGTGTCTCCGTCCCTGGCTGCGTTTGCCATAGCTTCTATTTTCTTTTCTTGGAGACGTGTTATTTTTGCCTTGGGTAAGTTCAACCATTTTTGTTTCGGCATCTTGAATTCATATTTGTCCAATCATCGGTGTTTTTGGCAATTTTGTGAATTTTTATGATGCCTTGTTTTTGCAGCGATTGTATGAATTCAGCAATTTGCATTTCATTTATCTTCGTGGAAGCGGGCTTGTGAGCGCGGGCCAACCAAAAAGAACTGCCGGCCTAGCCACGCCATTTTTTCCACTATATTCACTACTTATTTCAATACTACTAGTACTACTAGATTGTACGATAACAATTTATTTTGATGTTCCCCATCCTATCACTCCGCAAATTGAAATCTGAAGAACAAAAAACAGGCACATTGTCTGGAATTGTGTTCCAGGGTAAGTTTTGCCATAAAGCTTATTAGTACTATTTCACACGTCCCCACGCACCACAAGGAACGGGATAGTTGTTGTACTCCTCTAAATCTTCTTGTGAATTCCAATGTTTTTTGTAAAGTTGTAGCCAGTGCACAATGTTTCTCTTGTTTCCATCTTCTTCCTCCCTTTTCTCTTTGTTTGCTAATTGTTTTAGTTTTCTTTTTTTCCTCTTAGACTGTTTTGTTGCTTTCTTCATGAACGAGTTCCAATTGTCTTTAATCTTATTTTTCTCCGTTTCTTTGTTTCATTCCTTAACGTCACCGGTTTCTTCTATGTACATTATACTGTACTTTTCAATGATTGCCTCTTCAGTCGTTGTGCGCCACTCGTTGAACCAAAGGCTTGTCAGACAGGGACAGTTACCCAGGTTAAAATGTATGCATTCCTTTATGTGTTTTCTGGCTTCTGGCGTCAGGTTACACCATTGCTTTGGTGGAAAAGTATGACCATTGAGTTTGAGCCTCTCTGGTTCTCTTGATTGTACTGGTCGTCCAATACCCACGTTGCTGTAGCACTGTATGTCCTCCGTTCCTTTCAATGCAGGATAACCGCATAAAACGTACGCCATAATGATACCCATAGCCCACACGCGGTCAACGCCACCAGTGTTGCCTTCCTCATAGAAAGGAAATATTTCCTCCGTTACGTACTTTAAGCATTGTTCCCAAATTTCCAAAGATTCTTCTTCATCAAAATACCTTTTTGGGCTGTTGAGTCTTTCTCTCACGTTGTCGATCTTGTTGCATCCATTAAGTATTGTGAGTACCAAGTTGCTGTTTTCGGCACATAGTGCATCGAACCCAGTTTCAAAATGATATAAGAATGGGTTCCGCTCGTCGTTTTTGTCACAGTTATTTAGCTCATTACTTCTTGCACAGTACTCCGCAGAATCCAAAAGAAACCTAGGCTTCAAAACCTTCCTCTTGTACACTGATTGGGGTGTTGTGTTCTCCATTTACCTCTTACTTCTAATAATGTTTGACGTTGGGCAAATACTCCGGTATTTTAGTACAATTACTCGTTGTAAACTGTTAAGGAATAATCCTTACCATGCTTTAAGTGGTGTAAATTTCCTGATCTTGCAAGGATTGGGTTATATTGAAGTCACTGTGTCTGGTGGTTTGACTCCTCCGTAGAATCGTGCAGACGTAGTAGTCTCCGCATTATTTTTTGTTCCTACTAGTATTTCTTTATTTTTGTATGAAGTAACCTAAATATTGATTGCTAGTCAGTTTTTTAGTGCAAAAGCTTGTCATTTGCTACAATTTCAGGATGAATACTGCTCATTCTATGGATTGGGTACACTATGAAACAATATTGACAATTCTCAGGCTGATACTTTAGTCTGTATGAATTTTATAATAAGTTTGGTCCCTGGTCATGCATGTACCAAAAAAGTGATTGCTAGTCAGTTTTTGAGTGCCAAAGTTTTTCATTTGCTTTAATTTCCAGATGAATATTGCTCATACTATGGATTGGGTACACTATGAAACACTATTGACAATTTTAAGACTGATACTTTAGTCTGTATGAATTTTATAATAATTTTTTTTCCTTGGCCATACATGTACCAAAATAGCAATTGTTAGTCAGTTTTTGAGTGCAAAAGTTGTATCATTGGCTTCAAATTCTGGATGAATATTGCTCGTACTATGGATTGGGTACACTATGAAACAATATTGACCATTCTAAGGCTGATACTTTAGTCAGTATGAATTTTACAATAATTTTTGTCCCTTGCCATGCATGTACCAAAATAGTGATTGCTAGTCAGTGTTTGAGTGCAAAATTGTGTCTTTGTCTGAAATTTCAGGATGAATATTGCTCATTCTATGGATTGGGTAGAGTATGAAACAATATTGACAATTCTCAGGCTGATACTTTAGTCAGTATGAATTTTATAATAATTTTTGTCCCTTGCCATGCATGCACCAAAATAGCGATTTGTAGTCAGTTTTTGAGTGCAAATCTGTGTCATTGTCTGAAATTTCAGGATGAATATTGCTCTTACTACTTTGGATTTGGTAGACTATGAAACAATGATGACAATTCTCAGGCTGATACTTTAGTCACCAGTATGAATTTTTGAGTAATGTTACTAGTCCGAACAATGCTCAATGAGTCAGTTTGTGCCCTGTAACTGCACCAAAAATAACCTCTTTTTTGCCATTTGGAGAGACAAACCACAACATTTCCAGCATTCTGTGTGAAAAAGTTGTTCCTAATATGTATTTGATGACTCATGATAAATGTATTCATGGCTTGGACTTGATACTTAGGGAGTCATTACCCAATGAGTCAGTTTGTGCCCTTGAATTGCACCAAAAATACCCTCATCATGTTTGCCATTTGGAGAGACAAACCACAACATTTCCAGAATTTTGTGTGGAATAGTTGTTCAAAATATGTATTTGATGACTCATGATAAATGTATTCATGGCTTGGACTGGATACAAACTGTATAATTTTCACGCTGAGACTTTAGACAGTATGAATTTTGGAATACTTTTTGTCCCTGGACATCATCCAATTACCAAAACTGTGAGTCCTAATCATTTTTTAAATGCAACTGTGTGTCATTGCCAGCAATTTCATTATCAATGTTGCTCATAGTATGGATGGGGTAGATTATGAAACAACATGTATATTTTTCACGCTGATACTTTAGACAGTATGAATTTTGGAATACTTTTTGTCCCTGGACATAATCCAATTACCAAAACTGTGAGTCCTAATCATTTTTCAAGTGCAACTGTGTGTCATTGCCAGCATTTTTATCATCAATATTGCTAATGCTATGGATGCAGTAGACTATGAAACAAACTGTATAATTTTCAATCTGATACTTTAGACAGTATGAATTTTGAAATACTTATTGTCCCTGGACATAATCCAATTACCAAAACTGTGAGTCCTAATCAGTTTTCAAGTGCAACTGTGTGTCATTGCCAGAAATTTCCTCATTAATATTGCTCATACTATGGACGGGGTTGAATTCATTGTTCACTGAAAATGCATCCTGTTGTTGTCCATCATGATACGAACAGATTGGACTGCTGTAGTACTACTACTAATACTAGTAGTAGGTAGAAGAATCTGAGAATATTAAACAACTAAGCACTATGAACACGCAGGTTGGACTACAGTGCTACAAGAACATGTAATAGTAGAATAATATGAAAAGCTTAAAGTAATACATTGCTTGTAGTAGTCTAGTAAATATGACTTATGATTCTTTCTTACGTCAACAACCATTTGTTTGGTTAATATCAACCCAATGTTGAGAAGAAGAAGTACTAGTGACGTAGTACTACTATGACCACTTCTTTGCTGGTTTGCCACTCTTCATTGTGTTCTATGGTGGTGTGTGGTCATGACTATGCACGTCTACCCCATACAGCATTGTTTCATTATTTGAAGACCTCAGACAACTTGGTGAACTGCGGTGTATTTGACCCGACACGGTCGTAAGGGAACCAGGTTGCGTGTTTCACTTTTGTACCATCTGGTAGTTTCTTGTACACCATGTATCCAGGGTAGTAAAAAGGATAATGGTCCTTCCTCTTCGATGCATAACTCTTCACTACACCAGTTCCAGGTGGTGGAATACCCGTGATTGTAACCTCACTACCAATTGCAAATTTAGGCTACGAGATCACGGGATCAGGATCTGCGAACAACACCTTCACGTTTTCGGAGCACTTCTGCGTTACTATGTTGTTGGGTCTTGGACGAGGAACTTGCAGAAGCTATCCAAGATCTTGAACATGGCCAAGGTTCAGAGAAACCTTCCTCTCATTGTACTTTGGCCCTCCATTTGATGCGTCTGATGCAGACTTCCTTCGTTTATTACGTTGGCTAAGGAACAACTTCTTCTTTGCCTTCGTGGATGTGTTGTCTTTGACTGCATTGGGGACAGTGGGATGTTTGTTGGCGTTTCCTCCGTCCTCTCCTTCTTCATCATCCTCTGGGTGACCTTCACCAATTGCGGAGTCCAAGTCGACCGTCGATTTATCTTCCCAAGGAAATCAAAAAAATGATTTCACTTTGTTGAGCCCTTTGTTAGTGAACACTAGCCATCGGACAGAATATGTGCCATTCTCTTTGATGAATGTCTCAAAGTTTTTCAAGTGCTCCTTCAGGAAGTCCCACTGTGCAATGTTGGTTGCTCTGTAACGTTGACTCGTTGGTACCTTAATTTTTTTGAATAGTTGGATCAACGAGTCGCCATTGGATTGTAAAGTCTTTTCATTGTCGCCTGACACAAAGCTTACTTCCAAGTTTGCTTCCAACATGTATTTTTTGTTCTGGAAAACCGAAGACAGAAGTTCCTTTGTCCATGGAACAAAAAATTGGCCCGCAACAGGTAGATAATTGTAAGTTGTCAGAAATTTCAGAGACCTCTCAAAACACTTACAACCTTTGAGTAGTATTTCCGGTCGCGTGATGAAAATATCATGGAATATGAATCTTGTATGTTCCCAGAACAATCGGTCATCCACCGTGTATGTGCAGTTCTCATCAAAATTAAGGAACCTTGTGACGGATAAGCTGTAACCATCTTTTGCGATGGGGTAAGTATGTTGACACTCTTCACCTCTCAGAAGCTCAGGTGGAGTTTGTTCTTCAAATTGAATGGATCGAGCACGGTTGTTGGTGAAAATGAATAACCGATCTTTGGGGTGAGGTTCACAAGGATTGGAGTTTGATGACAATGAATGGCGCTCTGCTTTCAAATATTCGTCCAAATTCTCTTGTGCGTTGTCAACGTCAAAAGATGTTTTTTCTTCCTTGCCTAGTACTGCCTTCATTCTTGCCTTCAAAACCATAATCCTAGTAACCGGAACACCTGTACCGTTAAGACCATGGGTCAACCAAGATGTTAGAGCATTGTCAAGCAATTCCTCGCAAACAAGATCAACCTGGTCAAGTTGGTCCGGCGTGGAAACAACATTGTCAACCCAGGACAAACTCAGGAGGTAATGTTGCAACAATGTCTTCACGTGTTGTTTGTCCTCAGCAACAAAATCGTCGACAAATATGTCCCATTCCTCCAATTTCTTTGCAGTAGAAAGAGTCACCACATTTTTTTGCAAAGTCAATGCCTAGTTCTCTGTAACACTTGTTCAGAGTTTTCCGGTGCTCCATAATCTTGCAAAAGTGAAGAGAAGATAACAGTTTAAATTGAATTTTCCCCACCAAATTGTCAACTCCTGGTATTTTGTACCCTCCAACCAAAAACAAAGACTCATAGAGATTGGGCAATAGTTCCTTGTACAAATTGTCATGAAGGAATGACTCATTGGCGAAGTGGTCCAGGCTGACTTCTTGAAAAATTTGTGCCTTCTGTCGTTGGAAGCGTACCCACAAATACATGAGGACCTTTTGAAACGCAAGGGGTACCTTTGACACATCGGATGGCCAATCCAAGTTGAGGTATTTTGGGGAATCAGTTAAGGGCACTAACTTGACTGCTGCGACACATTCTCTTGTTGGTGCACACACAACTTCCTGCCCCCTCATTTGATTCATTCTATTGTCCAACTGTTCAAAGGAGTGACTCGCTGAAAGAAAATGCCTCAGTGTGTGGTGAAAGGAAAGACCTTCAAAGAATGAGACCATCTGCTGGACTTATAGATTCCCTTTGTTTACATTGTCTTTAAATCGTTGATAGAAAAACGGACCTTCCTCGTTGGGTGAAGGTGCAGGCAGGAATTCGACACAATGTACGTACCACCAAAGTAAGCTTAAATACACTTTCATGTACTTCAGTATGGTGTTGTAGTTAACAACATTCTTTGACCGAACAGCATGCAATGTGCCTTCCGCTATTTTGTCTTGTCCTTCAACCCGGGTGTACTCTGTTACACCTGCTGTACTATTATCATTGCTTTTGATAACAGAGTTGAGCGCTGACTGGAAGGCATTCCATTTATCTTTCATTTTGTACTCCTTGAAACAAGTTGTCAGCTCCTTTGGATCCAAGATACAGACCTTCTTTATCAACTGTGAACCCGAGTCACGTAGGAAAAGATTTACCATCACGTCAACAACCCTTGGTATAGAACCCGATGATGGCTTGTCACCTGTTGCTGTCTCGCTGAAGTCAGGACGGGTTCCAGAAGAAAAGAGTTTTGTTACGATGAAAACCTTGTTCATGAGCTGGTTGAAGACAGATTTGATGTCCCAACTTATGGCAGTGATGAGTTTGTCTGTCAAAATATTCTCAGAGAATTGGTTAGGACCCTGTTGCTTCAGACAAGCTTTGAGACGTCTTTTCATTGCATCCATGTGAACCTTGTATTGGGAGTCATCATCAAATAATTCCAATGATAAAGTACCACCGGCATCATTGTCCAAACATGCCAAAGGCCGTGCACCTGTGACTCCTTGATCTGGTGTTTGGGGAACAACTGATGGTGTTTGACCATCATTACTTCTTCTTTTTTTTAGGCTTTTTTTCAATTTCTTGGGTTTCATCTTCTTTGGTTTATGGACTGCACCCCCTGGACTGACCGGAGGAGCTTTTAGATCATTTTGAAGCGACGTTGGTGGTGGTTTTGGTGAGGCTGTGGCTGTGTCTTCGGCTGCCCCTTCATCTTATGGTGGAGTAGTGCTGTTTTCTGCGGCTGCGACTTCATCTTGTGGTGGAATAGTATGGTCTTCTGCAACGGCGGTTGCGACTGCGGTTGCATTTGCTGCTGGATTAGTATTGTCTTCTGACGCGGCAGTTGCGTCTGCGTCTGCGGCTTCATCTTGTGGTGGAATAGTATGGTCTTCTGCAACGGCGGTTGCAACTGCGGCTGCATTTGCTGCTGGATTAGTATTGTCTTCTGATGCAGCAGTTGCGTCTGCGACTTCCACTTCATCTCTTGGTGGAATAGTATTGTCTTCTGAAGCTGCGGTTGCAGTTGCGGTTGCGGCTGCAGCTGCAGCTGTGACTTCATCTGCTGGTGAATTAGACAGACTTCTTGACTTACTTCTCGTCCTTGCCATTGTTTGATTGATAATTTTGAGAACAACAAAATAAAATTGTGTGAAAGTAATCTAAGTTGCTACAATTTGATAACTCGCCGCATAACAAATCAGACAACACAGCCAAACATGACATAGCAAGAGATTCTGAAATGATGAAACGAAAAATATATTCAACAAAACTTCAAACCACAGCACCTCCAATGAGGAACAAACATCATGCAACAATGTTCAAATATTTCCACTTTAACGGCAAATAAACGGCAAATAAATAGTAGAACATGCAACGCCGTTCCAAAAGAAAACTTAAAAACTGACGAAAACAAACCATAACAATATGAAACACCGATCATCAATTTTGAGATACGGTGCTCTATATTGAGATTTTCCAACCACTTCTTTAACACCCAGTAACATTCATTTTGAGATTTCAAATTTAAACATGCTTTGAACACAAAGCCTGCAACGCCGTTCCGGTTAGAGAATTCTGAAACGCCGTTCCATGATTGTTGACATGAATTGTACAAAAAAATGTTTCACCACCCCAACAGAACTCATTACTATAATACCTACATTACTACTGCATTTTGAGATTTCAAATTTAAACATTTTTCGAACAAAGTCTGCAACGCCGTTCCGGTTAGAGAATTCTGAAATGCCGTTCCATGATTGTATACATGAATTGTACAAGAGAACGTTTCACCACCCAAACAGAACTCATTACTATAATACCTACATTACTACTGCATTTTGAGATTTCAAATTTAAACATGCTTCGAACACAAAGTCTGCAACGCCGTTCCGGTTAGAGAATTCTGAAATGCCGTTCCATGATTGTATACATGAATTGTACAAGAGAACGTTTCACCACCCAAACAGAACTCATTACTATAATACCTACATTACTACTGCATTTTGAGATTTCAAATTTAAACATGCTTCGAACAAAGTCTGCAACGCCGTTCCGGTTAGAGAATTCTGAAATGCCGTTCCATGATTGTATACATGAATTGTACAAGAGAACGTTTCACCACCCAAACAGAACTCATTACTATAATACCTACATTACTACTGCATTTTGAGATTTCAAATTTAAACATGCTTCAAACACAAAGTCTGCAACGCCGTTCCGGTTAGAGAATTCTGAAACGCCGTTCCATGATTGTATACATGAATTGTACAAAAAAACGTTTCACCACCCAAACAGAAGTCATTACTATCATACCTATATCACTACTTCATTTTGAGATTTCAAATTTAAACATGCTTCGAACACAAAGTCTGCAAAGCTGTTCCGGTTAGAGAATTCTGAAACGCTGTTCCATGATTGTATACATGAATTGTACCAAAAAACGTTTCACCACCCGAACAGAAGTCATTACTATCATACCTACATTACTACTACTACTACTATCATAATACACCCGGACACAACCAGAAATTATCTGGTACGAAAATCGTGTACAAATGTACTGTCGTAGAATGCTACGCAAATTCAATACCAGTAAAAACACCGCCACATGTGTGGTACGTACCACCGGTGCATGAAAGATCTCATTGTATCACAAGTTGAGAATGTTAACTAAAAAATAAGGGCAATATCGCGCGCGTCGCGCGCTATTATTCTTTATTATTCTATATTCAAAACGCACGCAACGCGCAATATTATTTACTTAACCTTCTTAACTTAATTAAGAAAATCAAATTAATCTTTATTATTCTATATTCAGTGTATTAGATCTTGACTTAACCTTCTTAACTTAATTAAGAAAATGAAATTAATCTTTATTATTCTATATTCAGTGTATTAGATCTTGCAGGTTGAGTATCAATTTTTTTATCAAACACACACACACACACACACACAGCGGACACACACAGCGAACACACACACACACACACACACACACACACAGCGAAAAGTAACTTTTTTTTACACACACACACACACACACATAGCGAAAAGTAATTTTAAAGTTTGATAGTAATTTTTTTATCGAACACACACACACACACACTGTGTGAGAGTTTTTTTTTTAGCGACCCCAAAAAAATACTCTTCCCATTCATAAATTTGAAAGACCTTCCCTCCTGACTTATCTGAGTAGAGTTGCTTTAGGCACTCCGTCTGAGAACGTGGGATTCCACTAAATCCAATAATCATACCGTGATCATTGATCCGCATTAGGCAGGTAATCCGTGTGAAAAGAATTCACCGTATAAGTGCGTACTGTCGTACGTACTAAGCGGGCGTACGTACGAAGAGTCATAAAAGGCAATAACCTTATTCGTAAGATTATTAACCTGAGTGAATGATCCTCGGCGCTTTCATGTGGATTGTCTCTTTACCAGATTTCCCCATTTGCTCACTCTTTGAAGAATTAACAACTCTAAAACACTATCATGCCCTAAATTTACGTACACTCTACGTCCGAGAACTGTTTCTCTACCCCCTGCGGGGTATCGCTCGGTATTTTTTAAATTCTTGACCCTATTTTTAAAATTTCCTATCTTTTTAGGTCGCGTGTCTACTAAAAAACCTTGCGCGTTGCACACCTTTACTTTCGAGACAATATCTCATCGATCCCTATCTGGATCATCACCTAAAACTCACTCTTGACTTGGTGGAATAAAAATAATAAGTTAAATAACAATTACAGGGTTAGGGATATCATAAAGTTGCCGTGATGAACAATATTTTGTGTCAAACTTCTTACCCACACATGATTTTCTCTCATCTTTGCAACATGCTGTTAACTGCACTTAGTAACACGCTGTGTACATTATAAAAATACCACAATAAATACACAGTACAAAAATCATGTACAAGTCTACGAGTAATGAACATGTGTGTGATCTGTACACTGAAATCTCTTCATAAAAAGAACAAGTGAAAAGACCCTACAAACACAGCAGAAAAACCCTCGAAGACATGATTTATTTTTGATAGGAATTCCAATCATTGAAATCACTTTCTCCTTTGATATAACAGACCATGAAGGTTCACCACTGTACAAATACAAAATGATACCAACTCAAATACCTACAGGTCGCTCTACTTCGTTTTTGACCGGGAAGGGTATTCAAATGGCAAAGATGAATCCGAATGACAAAGATACAAAAAAAACGAGCCAACGATGTTTCCTACTCCAACCCATCTCTTTCCCCTTGGATAGAGGAGAGAATGGAGGCAGACATGTACAAACCCTACCAGATTTGAATGCCAGCATGTTACACTACAGATTTGCTGACCAGGAATGGCAATTGAACGGCTATCCAATGGCTATTCGGATGGCTATTCAGATGGTAAATTACAACCATGATGACCCTTCTGTTTCTCCTTCCATAGAACAGACCATGAAGGTTCACCACCGTACAAATAGTACAAAATTACACCAGCTCAAATACCAACACAATACTCTACTTCGTTTTTGATTGGGAAGGGTATTGGAACGGAAATTCTACAGAAAATAATGAGTGACAAAGATACAAAAAAATTGAGCCGATGTGGAGCGGGAAGGGTAGTTACAAAAAAACTAGCCAACGCCGACCCTAATCTGACCCAACAGCAATAGCGACTAGCGAGAGCAAAAGCAACAGCAACAGCAAAGAGCAAGAGCAAGAGCAGCAACAACTAGCGAGAGCAACAGCAACAGCAACAGCGGCTAGCGAGAGCAACAGCAACAGCAACAGCGACCAGCGAGAGCAACAGCAACAGCGAGAGCAACAGCAACAGCAACAGCAACAGCAACAGCAATAGCGACTAGCGAAAGCAACAGCAGCAGCAGCAGCAGCAGCAGCAGCAGCGAGAGCGAGAGCGACTAGCGAGATCAACACCAGCGACTAGCGAGAGCAACAGCGAATCCGCTCCTACTCATCCAACAGATTTGTCTCCTCCTCCTCCTCCTCCTCCTCCAACAACAACAACAACAACAACAACAACGGGGATTCGTCTCCTCCTCCTCCAACAACAACAACGGCAATTGGTCCCCTCCTCCAACAACAACAACGGGGATTCGTCTCCTCCTCCAACAACAACGACGATTCGTCTCCTCCATCCAGCAGCAAATCCGAATCCGCTCCCCTCATCCAACAGAGCAGCGATTTGTCTCCTCCTCCTCCTCCTCCTCCTACAACAACAACAACAACAACGGGGATTCGTCTCCTCCTCCTACAACAACAACAGCGATTCGTCTCCTCCATCCAGCAGCGAATCCGCTCCCCTCATCCAACAGAGCAGCGATTCGTCTTCTCCTCCTCTAATAACAACAACAGGTATTTGTCTCATCCTCCAACAACGACAACGGCAATTCGTCTCCTCCTCCAACAACAACAACAACAGGGATTCGTTTCCTCCATCCAGCAGCGAATCCGAATCCGCTCCCCTCATCCAACAGAGCAGCAATTCGTCTCTTCCCCCAAGAGCAGGGTCCGTCTCCTCTTCCTCCTCCAACAACAACAACAACAACAACAACAACAGGGATTTGTCTCCTCCTCCTCCTACAACAACAACAACAACGGCGATTCGTCTCTTCCTCCAACAACAACAACAGGGATTTGTTTCCTTCTCCTTCTCCAACAACAACGGCGATTCGTCTCCTCCATCCAGCAGCGAATCCGAATCCGCTCCCCTCATCCAACAGAGCAGCGATTCGTCTCCTCCCCCAAGAGCAGGATTCATCTCCTTCTCCTCCAACAAAAACAACAATGGCGATTCGTCTCCTCCTCCTCCTCCAACAACAACAACAACAACAACAACAACAACGGCGGTTCGTCTCCTCCTCCAACAACAACAGGGACTTGTCTCCTCCTCCAACAACAACGAGGATTCGTCTCCTCCTCCAACAACAACAACAACAACAACAGATTCGTTGTCGGATGAATCCCACTGATCGATTCGTTGCCGTTCCTATTCGAATACATGATAATTGAACAAAATGGGTGAGTATCTATTGATGTACTACATAGAGTAAATAATAAAAACAGGATAATATAATGTACATGCTGATCGATTCGTAATTATCACCAACCGGGAAAATTCCCTGCACCTCGATCTGCACTCAATTGTTGTTCCAACAATTGTTGTTCCCCGCACCTCAATCTTCCGACAATCGTTGTTCCCCGCACCTATCCGTTGTTCCGTTCCGATTCATTCTTACCTTTGCTTGTTCCGACGTTCCGACGTTCCGACAATCGTCCCGATGAAATTGTTATTGCTGCTGCTGCCGTAGATTACTTCTTACTCCTACGTCACGAAAAACAGTATCTTGTTCCTGTTGATATAGATGCAATGGGAAGTTTGTTCCCTTCAAGACGTATATGTTTGTGGGCCAATTCAAACAAAAATGTCTATCCAGCCATTCCCCTCTTATCCAATGCTAACTACTTCTTTTCCAGTACAAGGCTGTTATTTCGGACTAAAATATCTGACAACAGATCCTCCGGCTCTGTTAAAGAGGTTTCGGATCAAACATTCTCGGACGGAGTGTTGATTGCAATAACCAACACCCTAGTCAAATAAGTTGGATGTAAGAAGGCAGATTATGACGTGATTGTTTTTTTTGTCGCGAGGTAGAAAAAGTGATTTTTTTTGTTTGTCACGAGGTAAGAAAAGATTATTACTGTTTGTGTGGGAGAGAGTTTTTTTTTCGGGAGGTAGAAAAAAAAAATCATCAATCGATCGAAGTAGAGGATACTTCAAATTCTGTAGAATTCTACAGGATTTTGTACTAGTGTAGAATTATACACGTTTTTTGTACTAGACAATTCATAGTAGTGAATCCGCGTAGGTTTCTACGTCTGTAGATTCGTACACGCTTTTTGAACTAGATACATACTGATCGAAATCATTGATCGATCAATCGATCGATACGACAAGGATACTTCAACTTCTGTAGAATTCTACATGTTTTTTGTAGTAGTGTAGAATTCTACACGTTTTTGTACTAGATAATTCCTAGTAGTGAATCCGCGTAGATTTCTACGCCTGTAGATTCGTACACGCTTTTCGTACTAGATACATACTAGTATTGAATCCGCGTAGGTTTCTACGCCTGTAGATTTGTACACACTTTTCATACTAGATACATACTAGTATTGAATCCGCGTAGGTTTCTACGCCTGTAGATTCGTAAACACTTGTGGTACTAGATAATTCCAAGTATTGAACCTGCGTATGTTTCTGCGCAAATAGATTTCTACACGCTTTTTGTACTAGAAAATTCCTAGTATTGAACCTGCGTAGGTTTCTACGCTAGTAGATTTCTACACGCTTTTCGTACTAGATACATACTAGTACTGAACCGGCGTAGGTTTCTACACCTGTAGATTTGTGCACCCTTTTTGTAATAGATAATTCCTAGTATTGAATCAGCATAGATTTCTACGCGAGTAGATTTCTACACGCTTTTTGTACTAAAAACACACTAGTATTGAAACCGAGTAGGTTTCTATACAAGTAGATTCCTACACGCTGGTTGTGATAGATAAATACTAGTATTGAAACCGCGTAGGTTTATACGCGAATAGATTACTCCACACTTTTTGTACTACATACATACTAGTATTGAATTCGCGTAGGTTTCGACGCGAGTAGATTACTCTGCACTTTTTGTAATAGATACATACTAGTATTGAATCCACGTAGGTTTCTACGCAAGTAGATTACTACATACTTTTCGTACTAGATACATACTAGTATTGAATCCGAGTAGGTTTCTACGCGAATAGATTACTACACGCTTGTTGTACTAGATACATACTAGCATGAGTGTATTTTTGGTTCAATTCCTGGGCACAAACTGACTTATTGGGTAATGACTCCAAAAGTATATGGTCCAAGCCATGAATACATTTATCATGACTCATTCAATGCAGATTGGGAACAACTTTGTCACACAGAATGCCCAAAATGTTGTGGTTTGACTCTCCAAATGGCAAACATGGGGTCTATTTTTGGTGCAATTCCAGGGCACAAACTAACTTATTGGGTAATGACTCCAAAAGTATCTGGTCCAAGCAATGAATACATTTATCATGACTCATCAAATGCATATTGGGAACAACTTTGTCACACAGAATGCCCAAAATGTTGTGGTTTGACTCTCCAAATGGCAAACATGGGGTCTATTTTTGGTGCAATTCCTGGGCGCAAACTATCTTATTGGGTAATGACTACCAAAGTTTTTGTACCAGGCCATGAATGCATATCACATGACTTATGAAATGCATGTTGGGAACAACTTTTAAATGCATATTGGAAACAACTTTGCCACACACAGTACAGAAAATGTTGTGGTTTGTAGACACAAATGGCACACAAGACAGTACGGTATGTTAGGTGCAGTCTACGAGATTCTACATGTGACTAGAGGATTGAACTACATAACCTTAGAGTTATCAAAAGTTTCCCTTCTGAAAAATTTATGGCGCGGGAGGGCTGGCTTGCACAGGTATGTGATCTACTTCTACAAATATATGGGTGCGCCCAAGCCAGACAACACACAGAAGAAGTTAGGGCAAACATCATAGTACAGAACCCACAGAAAAACTCTACACACAAAACATCGTACACATACTACATGAAACACCGCACACACACACACGAAACACAAAACACAAAACACCGTACACAACCCGAAAAAATTCTTAGTACACACACAAAACCACACAAAAAGAAACACATGATTCTTGATCGACACCGTATTCAGAAAATAAAATAAGAAAATATGAATGCTATTGGAAAGACACGACGAAGCAAAAAATCCGAGGGGAAGACCCTTTGAAACAACAAAACCATCCGGCCCGGTGATCATCAAAATACAGGGGACAACAACGGTAAGAAAAGAAGAGTGAAACTTACTAACAAAGTGTGTAACAGTAATACCACAACTATGAACACATCAAAGGGCAACAGTAAAAAAATGGTACCGATAACACAATTTCTCCTACTACAAATATGGAAGAACAAAACACCATCAACCAGAGTAACAAAGCAGCACTGAGCATTACCAATACAACCACCACTACAGTAATGAACCAACAGAAAGAAGGAACAAAAACCAATGTGGTAGAGAAAACATCTAACGGAGAATGCTGCGATTTAGAGGATGTTGCGGAACGTGTCATGAAAAAATCCAATATGACATATTGGCACAGGAAGTGACAAAACACTTACGGCAACAAGAGAGTGAACCACATATAGGGGTGGGAAAGGTAGTAATGGTACATAAACAAACGGAGGCAACCATGCAGGGAGAGGGGAGTTACAATGCCGGCGACACAACAGAACAAGCAGTAAGTACAATTACAGACAAATATGGGCTTATAACAGACAACAATATGCTTAAGGCTTTGAGTGATATGACTGAAACACTGGACAAGCAGCTAAGAGATTACATCAAAAAGCATTGGTACCACAACATGAAGTTCCCTATCAATGACAAGGTAACGGCGCATGTAATACAAAAAGCTGTTAAATCAAATGCAGTTATGAAGCCACCAAATATTCCACTGGCGTCATTCTGTTCCTTTTACAGGAAACAAGTAGGGACAGTACTGACTGCATTGAGGCACAACTCACAAACATTAGCGAGAAAAAACTGGATAGGTAAATACAGGTGGGAGAATTGGTTGTTGAAATTAGGAATTTTGGAATCTGTTTTTGGTCCGACAACACTAACATGCTGCCCATTGATACTGATGATACTTCCGTACAGACGATTACAGAAAAGGCCGAGTCCCTATCACCTTCCCTGGTACTGTTGCAGTTATTCAAGACACAGAATATGAGGACACAGGTATTTTAAACCCTCAATACAGAAAATACAATGACTATTAAATTCCTTTCATGTCCGGCGTAGCAGTATGTAACAATGGTACAATGGTATCTCATTCTTTACCCGCGCGCGTCCAGCTTGGTTGCACGCGAATCGTAATGTTTAACATTATGGACCAAATGGCTCAATCTGTGAGCAATTTATCTCATTTTTGACCAAATGGCTCGATCTTGCGAGCCAAGTATCTCATTATTGACCAAATGGCTCAGTCTTGCGAGCCAAACGATTGTCACTCGTACGATCGAATTATTTGATACTTAGAGACGAGGAAAGAACACGTGCCAGATACTGGCATCTGCTATCTTCTGTTAAGTGTTCTGTTTTCAAGAAAAGACAGCAGAGGTTCGGACGCTTGCTCACGAACTTGTTTCCTGCTGTACAAAATACGTGTTGTATTAGCGGCAACACGATATTTTCTCGTAACACGGTATTTTACCGTATATATGTAACAAAGTGCTGTATTAGCGGCAGCACGACCGATCTTTAAAGTGCTATCTTGCTCTCCAGCGAGACAAAGCGCATACTTTTAGATTATTTGATTATTCAACCTTAAACCTTGCATCGGACGTTCTTGCGTCCTACTGTAGAACTACAAGCCTAAGATCTATCTGATTGCGTTGGTACCGATAGTCAGAATAGATGTGGTTGGATTAGCATCCAACCGTAGTGGATATCAGAGAAATATTAGACCAAAACAGACCGGCACCTCAACCGGCCTGCAGCTACAGCTCCTGTTGCTCTTCTTTGCCTTTGGATTGAGTCAGCTCAACAGCCAGTTTCAAAAGGAAATTAACAGATTAACAGTCGCAAGCTTGTTGAAGCTTGCAAAAGAAGATGACAGCAGAAGCACCCGACGACAACGAAAACAATCCAACAGCAGATCATCGAACGATCGACTACGGCCGACGATCGATAGTTCTCTGATCTGATTACAGCACAACAAAGACCATCAACAGACAAGCCGTTTGTCCTTAATAGAAGCCCATTGCATTGGACACGCCAATAGCAATCTCTCCATCCAAGGACCGCGTTACAAGTCCTCCAGATCTCATTTTCCACGTCGTATCCCATCGAAAACGAAACGCAACGACACTACATGCCCAACATCCCGGTCGCCGGCAGAACGCGAAGCAGGTCGACAGGCCGAAGCAGGTCGACAGGCCGATTCCAAACGCTCCAACCCGGAAGCGCCACAACCACATCTCGCCTGCCCACAACTGACATGGCACCCGACCAACACAATCCAAACCTAGATGAAGAGGACACGCCCATCACGGACCTCTTCCCGTCGTTTGATCAAGCACTAGCCATTTTCTTGCACGACTCCTTTGATGTCCCAAGGGAGTCCCACAGCACCTTGTGTGAGGCACTCATTGCTGGCCAGTACAAGACATGGTTGGACTTTCTGTACATCGAGAATATCGGTGATCTAGCTTACCTTGAGAGGGGAACAAGAACACCACTTTATCGACACGTACAGATGACCCTACAGAGAGTCATCAACTTTGGGCAACTTCTCACAGCACAAGGACTAGACTGGGAAGATAGAACCCATTATACCAAGGACGCCTTTAAGAATTACTATCGCGGGATCGTCAGGGCCAGAAGAGAATCTGGAGCTGATGTTGAAACAACGGCGCGCACCGGCACATCCCAACGACAACAGGACAGATCCTCCAAACCCATCGAACAGCTTAGATATGAATCATGGACTAAGAAATCAAGGGATGAAACCGCATTTCCAACCCTGCAAAATGATGCTAGGTTTGAGCATTGGCTTGTCAAATTCAAGGCAAAGTTGGAAACATCTGACATAGATACTCATACATTCCTCGATCCAAGCTGGCCTGATATACCACTTGTCGGGTACGAGAAGGCCCTCCATGACAAGCAGTGTGCTTTCTTCTGGACTCTTGTTCTACATGCCCTCCAGAGTGACCTCTCCTACTCCTGCGTGCTTAGCCATACCACCTCAAGAGACGGGAGACAAGCCTTCTTTGACTTTGTCGCATTGCATGACAGGTCCAAATCCAAAGTGTATGACACCTCCATTGTGATGCAACACCTATTGGACATTGACTTGAGGACATGGAAGGATACCAAAGTCAAGTTCATCACCCAGTGATTTGCTCAGCTGGAACATCTCAACACACTCCGTGATCCACAGAGGCCACTTGATGGTGAACTAATGTAGAAAATAACAGTACATACATAATACAAAACTACTACTAATTATGAACTTAATATTGAGAATATAAGAAATTATGGAGGATTCGTAATACGTTGCAATAGGAATAAATCAAGCATAATAGAATCTACATTTTAAAAAGGGAATATTGTGGTCGAGAAATAGAATTCACAATTAGGAGAGCAGAATTGAATTGTTATTTGGGAGATTAATATTTTGGAATTAATACTGACTCAAGATTTCTTTTTTATTCGTGAAAAGAAGTAAGTGTTGTTCGTACGGAATAATAATTGGGTTCTGCTAGAGACTGAAATAAATTATTTTTATTGGAGAGTACAAGAGTAATGTGCATCACGCGCACAGAAATAGTGCTGAGTTAATTTATAGCCCGCCACTTACTCGCAAATTTCAGGGTGTACAGAAATAGTGCCGTGTTAAATTCACGCACAAAATTTGTGCGCGAGAAGTAAATTTGAACCCCGCGAAACAGTTCTCGGACGTAGTACTAATTAGTGCTTTGCAGGGGCCCTGTGGAGTTGTTGCGTACGTAGTTATTGTATGTATTGTAAGTATGTGTCAGTAAAGTTATGGTAAGAAGTTCTACAACCAAAATATAACTCAGTCATGAACCCAAAAACCCGCTAGGTTTGAGCACTGTGCAAATCCTGCAAGTCCCCGACCAAAATAAAACTCAGTCATCAACCCAAAAACCCACTAGATTTTCGCACAGTGCAAAACCTGCCAATTCCTGACCAAAATATAACTCAGTCATCAACCCAAAAACCCACCAGATTTGAGCACAGTGCAAATCCTGCCAAACCCCAACCAAAATATAACTCAGTCATCAACCCAAAAATTCACCAGATTTGAACAGAGTGTAAATCTTTCCAGTCCCTAACCAAAATATAATTCAGTCATCAACCCAAAAACCCACCAGATTTGAACACAGTGCAAATCCTGCCAATCCCCGACTTATCCTCAACCCAAAAACCAACCGGATTTTAGCACAGTGCAAATTCTGTCTATCACCGACCAAAATATAACTCATTCATCAACCCAAAAACCCACCATATTTGAGCACAGTGCAAATCCTGCCAGTCCGCGACCAAAATATCACTCTGTCATCAACTCAAAAACCCACCGGATTTGAACACAGAGCAAATCTTTCCAGTCCCTAACCAAAATATAATTCAGTCATCAACTCAAAAACCCACCATATTTGAACACAGTGCAAATCTTTCCAGTCCCTAACCAAAATATAATTCTGTCATCAACCCAAAAACCCACTAGATTTTAGCACAGTGCAAATCCTGCCAATTCCCGACTAAAATATAACTCAGTCATGAACCAAAAAACCCACCAGATTCTATCACTGTGCAAATTTTGCCAGTCCCCGACCAAAATATAATTCAGTCATCAACCCAAAAAAACACCAGATTTTAGCACAGTGCAAATCCTGCCAATTCCCGACTAGAATATAACTCAGTCATCAACCCAAAAACCCACCTGATTTGAAGACACTGCAAATCCTGGCGATCCCCGACCAAAATAAAACTCATTCATCAACCCAAAAACCCACCAGATTTGACCACAGAGCAAATCTTTCCAGTCCCTAACCAAAATATAATTCAGTCATCAACTCAAAAACCCACCATATTTGAACACAATACAAATCTTTCCAGTCCCTAAGCAAAATATAATTCAGTCATCAACCCAAAAACCCACTAGATTTTAGCACAGTGCAAATCCTGCCAGTACCCGACCAAAATATAATTCAGTCATCAACCCAAAAACCCACCAGATCTTATCACTGTGCAAATCCTGCCAGTCCCCGACTAAAATATAACTCAGTCATCAACCCAAAAACCCACCAGATTTTATCACTGTGCAAATCCTGCCAATCCCCAACTAAAATATAACTAAGTCATAAACCCCAAAACCCACCAGATTTTAGCACAGTGCAAATCCTGCCAATTCCCGACTAAAATATAACTCAGTCATCAACCCCAAAACCCACCTGATTTGAAGACACTACAAACCCTGCCGATCCCCGACCAAAATAAAACTCAGTACTCAACCCAAAAATCCACCAGATTTGAGCACAGTGCAAATCCTGCCAGTCCCCGAGAAAAATAAAACTCAGTCATCAACCCAAAAACCAACCAGATTTTAGCACAGTGCAAATCCTGCCAATCCCCAACTAAAATATAACTAAGTCATAAACCCTAAAACCCGACAGCTTTGAACACAATGCAAATCTTTCCAGTCCCTAAGCAAAATATAACTCAGTCATCAACCCAAAAACCCACCTGATTTTAAGACACTACAAATCCTGCCGATCCCCGACCAAAATAAAACTCAGTACTCAACCCAAAAATCCACCAGATTTGAGCACAGTGCAAATCCTGCCAATCCCCGACCAAAATATAACTCAGTCATCAACCCAAAAACCCACCAGATTTGAACACAGTGCAAATCTTTTCAGTCCCTAACCAAAATATAATTATATCGTCAACCCTAAAACCCGACAGCTTTGAACACAATGCAAATCTTTCCAGTCCCTAAGCAAAATATAACTCAGTCATCAACCCAAAAACCCACCTGATTTGAAGACACTACAAATCCTTTTGATCCCCGACCAAAATATAATTCAGTCATCAACCCAAAAACCCACCAGATCTAAGCACAGTGCAAATCCTGCCAATTCCCGACTAAAATATAACTCAGTCATCAACCAAAAAACCAACCAGATTTTAGCACTGTGCAAATCCTGCCAGTCCCCGATCAAAATATAACGCAGTCATCAACCCAAAAACCCACCAGGTTTTAGCACAGTGCAAATCCTGCCAATTCTGGACTAAAATATAACTCATTCATCAACCCAAAAACCCACCTGATTTGAAGACCTTGCAAATCCTGCCGATCCCCGACCAAAACAAAACTCAGTACTCAACCCAAAAATCCACCAGATTTGAGCACAGTGCAAATCCTGCCAATCCCCGACAAAAATATAACTAAGTCATAAACCCAAAAACCCACCAGATTCTATCACTGTGCAAATCTTTCCATTCCCTAACCAAAATATAATTCAGTCATCAACCCAAAAAAACACCAGATTTTAGCACAGTGCAAATCCTGCCAATTCCCGACTAGAATATAACTCAGTCATCAACCCAAAAACCCACCTGATTTGAAGACACTGCAAATCCTGCAAATCCCTGACCAAAATAAAACTCATTCATCAACCCAAAAACCCACCAGATTTGAACACAGAGCAAATCTTTCCAGTCCCTAACCAAAATATAATTCAGTCATCAACTCAAAAACCCACCATATTTGAACACAGTGCAAATCATTCAAGTCCCTAACCAAAATAAAATTCAGTCATCAACCCAAAAACCCACTAGATTTTAGCACAGTGCAAATCCTGCCAGTCCCCGACTAAAATATAACTCAGTCATGAACCCAAAAACCCACCAGATTTGAGCCCTGTGCAAATCCTGCCAGTCCCCGACCAAAATATAACTCAGTCATCAACCCAAAAACCCACCAGATTTGAACACAGTGCAAATCTTTCAAGTCCCTAACCAAAATATAATTAAATCGTCAACCCTAAAACCCACCAGATTTGAACACAATGCAAATCTTTCCAGTCCCTAAGCAAAATATAACTCAGTCATCAACCCAAAAACCCACTAGATTTTAGCACAGTGCAAATCCTGCCAATTCCCGACTAAAATATAACTCAGTCATCAACCCAAAAACCCACCAGATTTTAGCACAGTGCAAATCCTGCCAATCCCCGACTAAAATATAACTCAGTCATCAACCCAAAACCAACCAGATTTGAACACAGTGCAAATCTTTTCAGTCCCTAACCAAAATATAATTAAATCGTCAACCCTAAAACCCACCAGATTTGAACACAATGCAAATCTTTCCAGTCCCTAAGCAAAATATAACTCAGTCATCAACCCAAAAACCCACCTACCGATCCCCGACCAAAATAAAACTCATTCATCAACCCAAAAACCCACCAGATTTGACCACAGAGCAAATCTTTCCAGTCCCTAACCAAAATAAAACTCAGTACTCAACCCAAAAATCCACCAGATTTGAGCACAGTGCAAATCCTGCCAATCCCCGAGAAAAATAAAAGTCAGTCATCAACCCAAAAACCAACCAGATTTGAGCACTGTGCAAATCCTGCCAGTCCCTAACCAAAATATAATTATATTGTCAACCCTAAAACCCGACAGATTTGAACACAATGCAAATCTTTCCAGTCCCTAAGCAAAATATAACTCAGTCATCAACCCAAAAACCCACCTGATTTGAAGACACTACAAATCCTTTTGATCCCCGACCAAAATATAATTCAGTCATCAACCCAAAAACCCACCAGATCTAAGCACAGTGCAAATCCTGCCAATTCCCGACTAAAATATAACTCAGTCATCAACCCAAAAAAACCCACCAGATTTTAGCACTGTGCAAATCCTGCCAGTCCCCGATCAAAATATAACGCAGTCATCAACCCAAAAACCCACCAGGTTTTAGCACAGTGCAAATCCTGCCAATTCCCGACTAAAATATAACTCAGTCATCAACCCAAAAACCCACCTGATTTGAAGACACTGCAAATCCTTCTGATCCCCGAGAAAAATAAAACTCAGTACTCAACCCAAAAATCCACCAGATTTGAACACAGTGCAAATCCTGCCAATCCCCGACAAAAATATAACTCAGTCATCAACCAAAATAACCTACCAGATTTGAACACAGTGCAAATCTTTCTATCTCAGTCATCAACCCGGATCTGCTGTACGCGTTAGAAGCAATAGGAGGGCCTAGTAGCAGAGGACTCCAAATCCGAATTTTCACCTCCACAGAAATCACCCCCTCCAAACCCAAGGGACAGCAGATATCTCCATACTGAAGGCGCCGCGGGCAACAATATTGCAGGGATCTCTTCATTATATCGAGAAGGACAAGGCCTGCAAGTTTCGAGTGGATTGGAAGTATCTAACCGGCAAATCATTGGACACACAAAGTCCATTTTGAAGGTAAACAAGGGAAAACAACGGTGAATATTAATATCTCCATACTGAAGTCACCGCGGGCAACGATATTGCAGGGATCTCTTCATTATATCGAGAAGGACAAGGCCTGCAAGTTTCGAATCGATTGATTGAGTGGATTGGAAGTATCTAACCGGCAAAGCATTGGACACACAAAGTCCATTTTGAAGGTAAACAAAGGAAAAAAACGGTGAATATTAATATCTCCATACTGAAGTCACCGCGGGCAACGATATTGCAGGGATCTCTTCATTATATCGAGAAGGACAAGGCCTGCAAGTTTCGAATCGATTGATTGAGTGGATTGGAAGAATCAAACCGGTGAAGCAGATTGGGAAAATTTGGTTGTATTTCAAGGAAGCAACCCAAATAACGGTGACAGCAGATATCTCCATACCGAGGTCGCCGCTTCCAACGATATTGCAGGGATCCCTTCATTACGTCTAGAAGGAGATGTCCTCCAAGTTTCGGATCGATTGATTGAGAGGAATAGAAGAATCGAACCGGTGAAGCAGATTGGGAAAATTTGGTTGTATTTCAAAGAAACACCCCAAATAACAGTCACAGCAGATATCTCCATATCAACGACACCAACAGCAATGATATTGCAGGGTCCTCTTCATTACATATATAAGAACACGCCGACCAAGTTTCGAATTGATTGATCCAGCGGATCAGAAGAATCGAACCGGTGAAGCAGAGGGGCAAAATTTGGCTACATTTCAAGGAAGCAACCCAAACAACAGTCACAGCAGATATCTCTGCACCAACGGCACCAACAGCAACGATATTGCAGGGTCCTCTTCATTACATATATAAGAACACGCCGCCCAAGTTTCGAATTGATTGATCCAGCGGATCAGAAGAATCGAACCGGTGAAGCAGAGGGGCAAAATTTGGCTACATTTCAAGGAAGCAACCCAAACAACAGTCACAGCAGATATCTCTGCACCAACGGCACCAACAGCAACGATATTGCAGGGTCCTCTTCATTACATATATAAGAACACGCCGACCAAGTTTCGAATTGATTGATCCAGCGGATCAGAAAAAAACGACTCAACATGGATGGGCAAAATTTGGCTAAAAAATAGCCTTCCAAGCCCCGGCCCGGTTGCTGTTGTTGCTTTGCGCCGGTGGAGGAGCTATTCGGGTGGATCACCGGTGGAGGAGGAGGAGCTATTTGGTGCCGACGATTTGTTGCCGTTGTTGCCAATTGAACAAAATGGGTGAGTATCTATTGATGTACTACATAGAGTTAATAATAACAACAGAATAATATAATGTACATGCCGATCGATTTGTAATTATGAACCGGGAAAATTCGCTGCACCTCGATCTGCAAGGGAAGATTCGCCGCAATTTTTGCTCCGGTCCGATAAGCGTCACCAGGAAAAATTTGCCTCACCTTGATTTGTTATTCCGATCCTTTATTTCCGATTCGTTGTTTCTGGCCGATTTCTATGAAAATAAGAAAAACAGAAAGGAAATACATTATCAGTAATGCCGGTGGAGTGAAACACCAATCAATTGCAGTTACGGTTGCTGTTGCAGAAGCCGATGCCTATCTCTCTCATTCTTACCTTTGCTTGTTAACGTTGTTGCCGAGACGTTGTTGCCGATTCTTTGCCGATTCCTTCTCCTTTGTCGTTGTTCTTGCTGCTGCCGGCTGGTTGCTTCCGATTCGATGGTTGCGCAGCCTTCTTACTCCTCTGTAACGAAAAACAGTACCTCGTGCCTGTTGATATAGAAGCAATGGATAGTAGAGATTTATTGCTTTCAAGACATATATGTTTGGGGGCCAATTCAAACAATATCTATCAGCAAACCACCTCTTGTCCAATGCGAGCTAATTCTTTTTCCAGTACAAGGCTGTTATTTCAGACTAAAATATAAGAGCACGGATAACCTGCCGAATACTGATAAAGAAGTATAAGGTGGAATCCCACGTTCACCGACGGAGTGCCAAATAGCAACTCTACTCAAATAAGTTGGATGTCAGAAGGCTGATTATGAAGTGATTTTTTTTTGTTGCGATATAGAAAAAGTGATTTTTTTGTCTGGGGGTAGAAAAAGTGATTTACTGTGTGTTTGTGTGAGAGAGATTTTTTCTTTTTTTTTCGCATACGATCGATCGAAGTATCTTTTAAATTCAATCTCCTACGTACGAAAAAAAAATCAATCTCGTACGAGTACGTACCGGTACGAAAAAAAAAACAATCTCGTAGGAAAAAAAAATCAATCTCGTCCGTACGAAAAAAAAAACTCAAGTTCGTTTAAGGTTGTGATGAGAGTTCGAATTTAAAATAGAGCTCGCGCGAAGAATGACGTCACTTGATTGGTAGTATAGATCAATTGGTAGGATCAGTATGAAGGTAGCTAAATACAGCATGAGTATGTACTGGATGAGGGGGGGGGGGGGGCGCGCGCGCGGGGGGGGGGGGGTGTTGTCCAAATTTGAAAAACTAAAAACTACTCGTACCGTAGCGGTACGAGTATGTGTGTTGGTACGAGTATGTGTGTTAATGACAAAGAGACAAAGTAGGGCTACGTAGAATTTGTACTAGAGCGATTTGTTAAACATAACACTCATGATCAAAATTGGTCTCATGACTGATTCTGCACCTCTATCCGTTCGAAATTTTGACTCCGAATCGAAATTTCACTTCGAATCGAAATTTCCGAGACGATCTTTTGCACCTCTATTGCAGAAAAAAATCCTTCTCACTTTTTTCCTTCCTAATCTCATCTAATTGGAACTGAATAACAAACAAATAACAGATACTAAATTAACTAATTCAATTATTCCACCCTGTGTGTGTGTGTGTGTGTGTGTGTGTGTGTGTGACGCGATTCAACCATCACATCGTCGTCGTCGTTGAAGAAAGGGGCGAAAAAACAAGAAAGGGCGAAACGCGGTGTCGACGACGACAATTTGTCGACGAATTTGCTGCCGACTGCTGCCGACAACGACCGTATATGGTGCACCTCTACCGAGCTCTCTCATCTGGTAAAGTTAACTTGATCTAAGACAGATTTTAGTCGTATGATTTTTTATCTATATTGAGGTTAAATTTTATGGTTACTTGCAACCAAAAAATGAGAGTTTGCTACCATAAAAATGAACGCGCACCACTAGATATTACTATTGCTTTTAGAAGAAGCATCTCATTTCCGTAAATAATTATTTGAGTCCTGTTTTTAATGATTTTTAGTCGTAGCGTTTGTACCAAGTCTACTTGTTAAAAACAGATTTTTTTAATATTTCTACGTATTTTATTAAATTCCTTTCGTGTCTAGGTTGGTAGAGGTACGAGATCGGAAATAATGAGACCTCGAGAATTACCGGGCTCATTCTTACGGTCGAGTTCGATACTCCACAGGAAGAGAAGAATCAACGTCACTCCAATTTGATACTTAGTACTCAAAGAACGAACGCACACTAGAGGTTCGCACATGCAATCTCTTGTTAAGTGTGCTGTTTTCAAGAAAAGACAGCAGAGGTTCGAAGCGCTGCTCACGAACTTGTTTCTCTGCTGCACAAAATACGCGTTGTATTAGCAGCAACGCGATATTTTCCCGTAACACGGTACTTTGCCGTATATTTGTAACAAAGTGCTGTATTAGCGGCAGCACGCTTTAAAGCACTATCTTGCTCTCCAGCAAGCTGAAGCGCATACATTTAGATTATTTGATTATTCAACCTTAAACCTTGCACCGGACGTTCTTGCGTCCTACTGTAGAACTACAAGCCTAAGATCTAACTGATTGCGTCGGCTACCGATAGTCAGAATAGATCTGGTTGGACTAGCATCCAATCGTAGTGGATATCAGAGAAATATTAGACCACAACAGACCGGTACCTCAACCGGCCTGCAGCTAAAGCTCCTGTTGCTCTTCTTTGCCTTTGGATTGAATCAGCTCAACAGCCAGTTTCAAAAGGAAATTAACAGATTAACAGTCGCAAGCTTGTTGAAGCTTGCAAAAGAAGAAGACGACAGCAGATCATCGATCGACTCGACTACGGACGACGATTGATAGTTCTCTGATCCGATTACAGCATAACGAAGACACAAATCGGACAAGCCGAAGTCTTTAATAGAAGCCTATTGCATCGGACACGCCGATAGCAATTCCCCCATCCAAGGACCGCATTGCAAGTTCTCCGGATTACATTTATTTCCGCATCTACACTCCACGGCGCCCGTCATTTGATTGTGCTAAGCAACAATAAACACCGACCGCAATTATCCATCGATAATTGCCTTAATCCATACGCGATAATTGCAAAACAACAACAACAATATCGGCGCAAGATCCGACAACAGACCATCAATTGACTCGACTACGGACGACGATTGATAGTCATCTGATCCGATCACACAACAATGCCCAACATCCCGGCTGCCGGCAGAACGAGAAGCAGGTCGACAGGACGATTCCAAACACTCCAACCTGGGAGCGCCGCAACCACACCTCGCTTGCCCACAACTGACACGGTAGAAACCGGCCAACAGAACAATCCAACCCAAGATGATGAGGAGAACACATCTATCGCGGACCTCTTTCCATCATTCGACCAACCACTAGCCACCTTCCTGCATGATTCCTTCGATGTCCCAAAGGAGTCCCACAGCACCTTATGCGAGGCACTCATCGCTGGACAGTATAGGACATGGTTAGATTTTCTGTACATCGAAAATATTGGTGATCTTGCCTACCTCGAGAGAGGAACAAGAACACCACTCTATCGGCACGTACAGATGACCCTACAGAGAGTCATTGACTTTGGACAACACCTCACAGCAAAAGGACTAGACTGGGAAGATAGGAACCATTATACCAAGGATGCCTTTAAGAATTACTGTCGCGGGATTGTCAGAGCCCGAAGAGAATCTGGAACTGACATTGAGACATCAGCTCGCAACAGCACATCTCAACGGCAACAAGAAAGGTCCTCCAAACCCATCGACCAGCTGAGATACGAATCATGGACTAAGAAATCAAGGGACGAAACCACATTTCCAACCCTGCAAAATGACGCAACGTTTGAGAGATGGCTTGTCAAATTCAAGGCCAAGCTGGAAACATCTGACATAGATACTCGCACCTTCCTTGATCCTAGTTGGCCTGATGTACCACTCATCGGGTATGAGAAGGCCCTCCATGACAAGCAGTGTGCATTCTTCTGGACTCTTGTTCTACATGCCCTCCAGAGTGACCTCTCCTACTCCTGTGTGCTCAGCCATACCACCTCGAGAGACGGCAGACAAGCTTTCTTTGACTTCGTTGCACTACATGACAGGTCCAAATCCAAAGTATATGATAACTCCATTGTGATGCAGCATCTATTGGACATTGACTTAAGGGTATGGAAGGACACCAAAGTCAAGTTTATCACCCAGTGGTTTGCCCAGCTAGAACACCTCAACACGCTACGAGATCCACAACGGCCACTTGATTTTGACACTGTCAAAACACACCTCTGCAAGGCCTGTAGTAGCAGCTTCCAGCTCAGCGAACAATTCTGCAAAGTTGATGATCCCCCTGCAGCCCAGGATATGATTAAGTTCAGACAGCATGAAGCTGTCGCTATCAGCGAATTGAAAAATATCCTCCTCCTTGAAGCAACCAGGCTGGATTCCCAAGCATCACTGTCACAGCCCCGCAGTCGGACGTCTGTTAAGGCCAACACCCATGATTTCTCTTCTGTGACGCAGTCCACATATTCTGGCATAACTGATGACTCGGCATCATATTTACCTCCTATTGATTTTGATGGTGACTATCAGGACTACGCTGTTTACAAGGCTGGAAGAACCCCAGACCCAACCACAAGGCTACCATCTGCAGTTTGGAAAACTCTCTCTAAGCAAGGCATGAAGCATTGGCTTGGCTTCACAGCTGATGACAAGAAGCGACTAGTTGCTTGCCTCAGGCCCGAGCTCCTTGATACAGCATTACCACCGGACCCCAATTCCAGCAAGCCGATCACACGTCGGGCTTATGAGCATCATACTGATGAGCAGGTCCCCTCACCCAATACTGAGCACGTCCTATCGCCTGCTGATGAGAACTCAGCCAGATCTGCGTTCCATGCATCACTTGGTGTATACAAATCATCTTCCCAATCAGACACCAGGCCTCTCAAGTCTTCTGTTTCTCCTGCACACCCAGCCCGATTCCTTGCAGACAACCCTGATATACTTTACAAGAAAGAAGGCAATGTCTATATCCCTGTTGAGCAAACCTCACGATCAGTGAATTTTCACTATTGGGCACCGCTGGAACGTGAATCCCCTGTTTCATCAGCAAACCCCAACGCTACTTATCACTCAAGCAAAACTGCTGTATCCACACCTGGTTCTGCTATGGTTGATAGAGGTGCAAATGGGTGTATCATCGGAAATGACGCATGTCTCATCTCTAAAGATATTCCCCCAAGATATGTCAATGTAACTGGTATAAACAATCACCAAATCCAGAACATCCCTATTGCAACATGCGGCGCCTACTCTGTCTCCAACAGAGGTCCTGTCATTATCATCTTTCATGAGAGTGCATACACCGGACAACACCCATCTATCTTGTCTTCCCCCCAGATGGAAGCCTACCACTCAACCGTGGATGATTCCTCTATCAAGACAGGCGGCTCCCAAGTCATTACCACTACTGATGGTCATGTCTTTCCACTCAGTATATGCCATGGCTTACCTTATCTCGCTATGCGCAAGTATACCAGTGCAGAATTTGCTAGTCTTCCCCACGTCATAATGACCAGTGATCAGCATTGGAACCCTTCTGTACTGGATAACGCATATACCCCACAGGATGATACCTTCATTCAGAAATACCCGCCTGTTTCCACATCACTTCCATATCAAGATTATGATGAATTTGGCGCGCTTCGGGATATCAACATTGGCACCTCCTCCACAGTCACCTCATTCTTGTCCAACAGCACTACCTCCTCCCTACAGGCCTTGGATGTTTCTGATACTTCATTTTGGCTTAGCCCCACTGATTACATTCATCAAGACATCCTTAGTCGGTGCTCCAATCAATCTCCTTCCACCTTTATCACTGCTGCAGCCCATGTTCAATCGCCCACTGATATCGACTACCTGTCCCTGAAAACCTTCTTTGGATGGATCTCCCTTGACCGTATCAAGGCCACTTTCAACAATTCCACACAGTATGGCTCACTGTCACTTAGTCCCGATGGTAACATCTTCAAAAGGTTCCAATCACCACAGCCTGCCATGAATGTCCGGCCTCTCAATGATGATGTCCTCTCTGATGTCATCTATTCTGACACCCCCGCTATCGATGGTGGTTCCAAAATCGCTCAAGTTTTCTTTGGTCGCAAATCTCATATCATCCACGTTGAAGAAATGAGGACTACTGCTGATTTTCTCCCTTGCCTCCAAAATTTTGTTCGGCAATGGGGTAGACCACTCAGATTGCTCTGTGATCATGGATCTTACCAGTCCAGCAAATCAGTTCTTGACTACCTCAAGATGATGTGGATTGGCTTATGGCAAAGTGAACCATACCATCAACACCAAAATCTTTTTGAGCGGCGATACCAGACCTTCAAACGCATTGTCAATAGAATCATGGATCGCACGGGCACTCCACCACACCTCTGGCTTCTTTGTATGCAATATGTTGGCTGCCTCATGAATCATTTGTCTGATCCCACTCTCTCTGACAAACAGCCTTTCTTTATTGCTACAGGTATCATTGGTGATATCAGTCCCTACCTTAGTTTCTTCTGGTTTGAACCTGTCTACTACAAGACTCCTGATACCCAGTTTGGCTCCCAGACCACTGAATGTCTTGGTCACTTTGTTGGCATTGCTGCGCATGTTGGTAACAGCCTATGTTTCACCATATGGGATCCCATCACCAATAAACTCCTTGATCGCTCTGGTGTACGCACTGCTTTAACTCCTGAGCATCGCAACAAGCGCGCTGGCTTGTTTACTGATGATGGCTTTCTTGCATGGCGCAAGGCTAAGGATGCTTCCCTCACTCCTAAGTCTTCTGGTGATCGTCCCTCCTTCCAACATCCTACACCACCCCGTTCCATACCAGCATCACCTCCTCTGCCCATCACAAAGCCATCCTTGCCTACATTCCTTTATTCCAAGGTTCCTAATACACGAAGCTATGTACCTTCTCCTCTCCCTAACAACTATGGGGAGATTCTTGATGGTCCTCCAACCCCTCACATCTTCAGCAAAACCCCTACCGGCGTACCTGTTACTGAAGATGATTTTGGGGTTGGAGGACGCGTTGTATTAGCAGCAACGCGATATTTTCCCGTAACACGGTACTTTGCCGTATATTTGTAACAAAGTGCTGTATTAGCGGCAGCACGCTTTAAAGCACTATCTTGCTCTCCAGCAAGCTGAAGCGCATACATTTAGATTATTTGATTATTCAACCTTAAACCTTGCACCGGACGTTCTTGCGTCCTACTGTAGAACTACAAGCCTAAGATCTAACTGATTGCGTCGGCTACCGATAGTCAGAATAGATCTGGTTGGACTAGCATCCAATCGTAGTGGATATCAGAGAAATATTAGACCACAACAGACCGGTACCTCAACCGGCCTGCAGCTAAAGCTCCTGTTGCTCTTCTTTGCCTTTGGATTGAATCAGCTCAACAGCCAGTTTCAAAAGGAAATTAACATATTTTCCCCCCCCCAAACCCCCCCCACATAAACTCCGTCTAGAAGGTTACGTTGTCAACTCTTAGGGTTAGTGTTAAACGTTCAACTAACAACTCCACCAATTCTACACGATAAGATATGATGTTTTACATGTGAGATCTCACGATAAGGATATCACCGCGAATTATACGGTAAAAGACCGACCAACAATGGTCGTTTACATGTGTTTTGCGTCTTACCGATTTTGGGGCAAATAACACGGTGGTAACGCGCGCAACTTTACTGTGGCAAATTACACAGTAATATGCCTGCAAACGACGAGTAATTAACCTGTCGTTTGTTCGTTCGTTCGTTCGATCGATGAATAGATTGCGTACTTTGATTATTACTCCATTCTTACGATTCTTTTGTTTTATTACTGTAACAACGTGTACCGCGTTTGTTACGACGAGGTTTCTTTAGTTTATCGGACCCAGCATCCTACAATGCTGAGGGACGGCGTTTCCCAAGAGAAACGCAGTTGAGCTCAAAGACAATCCAGATTAGCCTGATCAGCAACCGGCATCAACCCTCAAGGATGTAAAAGGGGCAATTGCTTGTGGAGCCCTGGAACAGACCAACACCAGGGCGGTCTCCCTGAAAGAAGAGACCAAAGACCCGAACCAAGATGGTAGGCTCCATCGGGTTTCGAGATCCAGCAAAACAAGCAAGGGAAAAGGGGCTAGACGATTGAAAAATCGCCCAGGTTGGCATCAGTTGAAAGGAATCAATATCCGAGAACACTGATCTTTCACTGAAAACAAGAATGACGTGAGCCAGAAGATTGAGCCTCAAGTATTCTGATGATGGTGAAACAGATTGGACGAAACAGATTGCCAAAAGGAGCATCTGCGCGCGAGAAAATCCAAAGATATGGAAACGAGAACACTAAATCTCACGCACTTGGAAAATCCAAAGATATGAGAACACTAAATCTCAAACGCACTTGGAAATCCAAAGATAAAAAAAAAGAAGAACACTAAATTCTCAGAAACACAAGACGATGAAGTATTCATCAGCTTTCACCACAGAAATACAGAATGAGCGAATCCTGAGACTGGACAGAAACGCTCACAATCTTAAATTGCGACAAATAGCAAACGCTCACACAAAAATACAAAGGAACAAATAATCGGAACGAAAACTCGATCCGAATATACGTATATATACACAAACAGATAAGCGAATCACATACAACAGTCACCCAACATTTAACCAACCATCTCACATCTAATCCTTCAATTCGATTACACTCTCTTTCCACATACCACCTTCGATTAAATATTCGATCGCAACTTCCATCCAAACTTCCATTGCATATTTCGAACGAATACTTCGAACGAATATTTTGAAACGAATATTCCAAAACGATCATTTGACTACTATCATGGCTCCAGCAAAAAGAAAAACAAGATCAAAAGCAAAGCCAAAAGACGATGATGACTATGGCTCCATTGAGGAAACAAAAATGGAAGTGGATCAGGATCTACTAGGAATCAATATGGATGTTGCGAGGGCTGAAGAGGGTATGGAATTAGAGAAAGAAGAAGACAGATTGAACGAGAAAACAATCATGCCTGTAATGGAAAAGGCTATGACTGATCCAGAAATGAACTCAACTTGGAAGAGAGTCATTGACAAAGAAGTCAAGAAAAGAATCAGAGCAATACAAGATGCAGTGGAACGAGGCAGAAATCCAGATGATGTTAATAGAAGTGATAGCAGTGATTACAGCAGTGATGATAATGAAAATCAACATGATGATACCAGTTCAAGGTCTAAGCGATACGACAGGAGGTCCTTCCAACCCAAAATAACAATCAGAGGATTCAACAATGGGAAAATTCTGAACCCAGAACAGCTTGCTTTCAGAAGCATCTTGATGGATTTTGGTATCAACCAAGAATCAGCTGAAGAAATTATGAGGGGAGGAATGTCTAATATTCGTGAAATTACAGACCTCAACAAGGAAAGCATCAGATCATTCATGCATGGATTGAAATTGGTCAGCCCAGACTGTCCTAATCGTAAAAGCATCCATTATGGTAACAGGCTGTCGTCAAGACTTCTCACATGGGCAAATTGGGCACGCTATCAACCATTGATTGGAGTCAAACCTCGAGCCATTGACTGGAACGTGAACCCAAACAACCTAGAACTGCAACAATTCAGAATCAAGATGATGGAATCGAGTGTGAAATCACAAGAAAAAGCGACTCCACCTGAGTTAAAGGACCTTACAAAATTCAGAGAATGGGAGGAAGGTTTCCGTCAAAACTTGAGATACAGATTCAACTCGGAAGGAATCCCAATCTTGTATGTCATAAGACCCCAAGAAAAGGAAGATGTTACTGATGAAGCTAGGTCTGGCACAGTCAGACAAAGTCCAACAGATGCCTATCCAACTTGGAGTGACTACAATAAAAGGTGTGGTGTCTTGTCGGGCCATCAGTATGATGAAGGCAACAATGTTGTGTGGAGGTTGTTATGTGATGCAACAAGAAAAGGGCCGGGATGGGAATATGTGGCACATTTCCAAAATACTGAATTGAACTTAGGGCATGCAAGAAATGCACTCATTTCATTGATGCAACATGCTTATACTGATACCAATATCACTATGGTCCTGAATAAAACCTACCAGGAAATGAAAGAATCACACTACACCGGTGACCATAAGAACTATGATTGGAACAAGCACAAAAGAAATTGGACTGCATTCCATGGAACAATTCTGAGATTTGAAAAGAATCACAATGAAAGGAGATTTGTCTGGGACTTTATCAATTCAATCAGTGATGAGCGACTTGACGCTGCCAAAGCCGACGCGATTGATGAGAGCAAAGACTATCAAGACAACTTCAATGAATGTTTAATTTTATTCACCAATCGACTTGGATTGAAGAAGCTTGCAAATGGAAAGCATAAAAGGGGTTCCAGAAGTGTATATTCAGTAGGCACATCAAGCAATAAAAAGCAGAAAACAGCTGGAATGTTCACAGGGAAACTTGAGAACAAGACCTATCCAACAAGCGTTTATAAAACAATGTCAAAATACCAGCGTCAGGAACTTTACCAGATGAGACAGGCAAGTAAGAAAAAGAGGGCTCTTAAGGCTGCTGAGACCAAAAAGGCAAATGAAGCTGAAAAGGATGGTGCAGGTGACAGCTTTGGCTCAAAATCTAAGAAATGACATCATAACCGGACACTAGAAAACAAATGGTTAAAAATGGTGAGCCGGTCATTATATAAGATGAATATTCCACTAGATTTTGATGATGGAGAAAATGAAGATGGATACTGTGAGTTAGACTCACATGCTGACACCACGGCAGCTGGAAGCAACATGATATTGCTTAATCCTGATCAGATTACAACACATGTTGATGTTGCCCCCTTTTCTGAAGAGTACAAGTCAATCAAGAAAATCCCAATTGGAAGTTGAGCGACTGCTTGGACAAGCCCAACATCAGGTTAAGTCTACATTATTGTGTTCCACCAAGCGCTGTACTTTGGAAACAAATTGAAGAACAGCTTGATATGCCCAAATCAAGTGAGGGATTGCAACTTCAATTCTGTTGAAGAAACACCTCGTCAATTTGATCCCAGGTCCTAGCATGGAATCACAATCAAAACACCAATGGAGGAGGACGATCCAAAGAAAGTTTTCATAAAACATATTTTCCAACAAGGAAGCCAACAAGATTGGAGCTTGATGAATGTCAACATCTGATTGCAACAAATGACACCCCATGGGACCCCCACTCACTGAAGTTCAGGATGGCTGAGTTAGCAATTGACAATGGTGATCCAATTTCAGGGGACCAATTCAGCGTTCAAGCCATGTCAACTGAAGACGCAAGTTCAGTGGCAACAGAACCAACAAGTAATGTCACAGACATGCTCTCCAAGACTAGCATAGGGCCCAACCATACAAGTCTCTCGGAACGCTGCAAGCTGATGAGATTGCACCAGGTATCAACCAGAAGAATGCTGACCGAATGTCAAATAGCAACACATGGCAATATTTCTCATCGGATTTCTTCAGTGACAAATATTTCAAGCGCGCAAAGGAAAGACCAGTTTTTATTCGATGACACAGAATTTGACTTCACAGAAGCCCCTGAGGATGAATCAAAACAAATCCTTAGCTTGCAAGAAATTGACAATACACTTGAAAGAAGATCCCTTGATAGAAGAAATCAATGGGGACCATCAGTGATGACTATTGAAGGTCCAAACAAAGTAGACAGTGAACGCTTAGCCAAGACTTGGAATATCAGTTTCAAAAAGGCAGAACAGACACTGAAGGTTACGACTCAGAAAGCCCTGAGAAATTTGCAATTACCTTTGATGAAGCGTCTGCCAACACAGCGCTTTAGAAACAAGAGAATCGCTCAGGGAACCTGGTATACTGATACTTGGCATGCCAAAACCACGAGTATTATGAGACAAGAAAAATGTGCTCAGGTATGTACAAATGGAAATGGGTTTGAAGTATTTATACCAATACAAAACAAGTCGCAAGCTCATCAAGGATTGAAAATATTCATTCATGAAGTTGGAATTCCTGAACATTTGATTTCTGATGGTGCCCCAGAACAAGGCTCACCAAGAACATACAAGACCCACTGGAATTCAATTGTAAAATGCAACCATATAGATCAGACATTCATCCAACCACATTGCCCGTTCCAAAATCGAGCAGAGCAAGCGATAGGCCATCTTGGTAATGCAATCATAACCAAGACAGCAAAGAAGAAGTCACCAAGAAGGCTATGGTCATTTTGTGGTGAGCTATGTGCAAATATCAGACAGAGGACTGCATCAAGCAACCCTTCTTCAATGGGAAGGACCCCATTTGAATTGGTGCATGGCTATAGGCCTGATATAACACTATACATATCATCAGAATGGTATGATTTTTATATTTTATTTTGATAAAGGTGATTCTTCGTCTCATGGAGTTGAAAGACTGGGACGCTGGCTTGGACCTTGCGGAAGCAAAGTGGGTGGTGGTGATTGTTTTTGGATCTTGACCGAATCAGCAATACCAATCTCTACAAACTCAATAAGGCCAGTAAAGGAATTTGAATGGCGGGATAGAGATGTCCTACAAAGAATGGAAGCAATTGATAAATCAATTGAATCCAAGATTGGTGATGAAGTCAAAGACAGCGCGTCATTCTTCAAGAAAAATTGCCCAGAACCTCAACAAGAGCTATTTGATGAACAACCAGTGAGATCATCTGATCTGAAACTTGAAATGGCTGAGCAAGAGGCATCAGTCAAAGATATTGATGAACCAGATGAGTATCTGGGGAATGAAGTAATCATTGAAAGAAATGATGAAAGGCTCAGGTGCATTGTCAAGGATAGGGTACGCGATCTGCAAAACCGACCAATTGGAGTAAGGAATGAGAATCCAATACTGGACACGAGGTTATACAATTTGCAACTACCTGACGGCACCATTGAAGAATACACAGCAAACATTGTTGCAGAAAGTCTTTACAGTTCTGTTGATGATGATGGACGGATGTTCACCCTACTGGATGAGCTAATTGATCATGAATGCGACAACACTGCTTTAAGCAAAGAAGAGGCCACAACTATTGCCAAAAATGGCAGAAAAAGCCATAAGCCAACAACTAGGGGCTGGAAAATTTTGGCCAGTTGGAAAGATGGAACCAAATCTTGGTGTAAGCTTAGTGATGTCAAAGAATCATTCCCAGTGCAGCTAGCAGAATATGCAGTCAACAACAAGCTTGAAAAATCACCAGCCTTCAGATGGTGGATGCATAAAATTTTGAAAAGAAAGGAGCACATCCGTAAGGCCGCAAAATCAGCCAAGTATTGGTTGAAAAGTCACAAATATGGTGTTGAATTACCACAGTCAATTACACAAGCACTGGCAATTGATAAGAAAACAGGTACAGACCACTGGGAACGCGTGATTCATAAGGAAATGACGAACAACATGGCAGCTTTTGAATTTTCTGATGATGATGTTATACCAGTTGGTCATAAGGAGATCACAACTCAAATGATATTTGATATCAAGCTTGAATCCCTAACAAGGAAGGCTAGGTTGGTAGGGGACGGTCACAAAGTTCCTGCTGTAGCGAAGGAAAATACTTACTCATCCGTTCCCAGTCATGACTCAGTGAGAATATTCTTCTTGCTGGCAGCGCTGAATGATTTGAAGGTTCTCTCAGCAGATATTCAAAATGCATATTTGACAGCTCCAATAAAGGAGAAATATTTTCTCTGGGCAAGAGCTGAAGATGGCTTCCCTCCACACCTTGCAGGTCGCCCTTGCAAAATAGTCAGAGCGCTGTATGGATTACCAGTCGCGGGTGCATCATTCAGGTCATATCTCACAAAACACTTGAGAGATCTTGGTTATTCCCTTTGTAAAGCAGATCCAGATGTGCACTTGGGAATTGAAACCAGGAAAGATGGATCAAGATACTGGGCAATGTTGATTGCTTATGTTGACGATATCTTATGTTCTGGTGAAGATCCTAAGTTTCAGCTAGAAAACATTGAACAAAAGTTCAAGCTGAAAGATGACACCATTGAAGAACCAACTCTGTATTTGGAAGCTGATATTGGAAAGTTTTACTTTGAAGGTGATTCAAAACCAAGATGGTCATTATCAAGCACCAAATATACGGCAAAAGCTGTCGCGGCTGTCGAACAAGAGCTAGTAGGAACTGAAAAATATGGCTATAAGTATCTACCAAAATCAGCGTCCAGTCCACTGTCACATGATTATCGACCGGAAATTGATATATCAGAGGAATTGAATCCTGAATTGCAAAATTACTATCAAGGTTTGATTGGAGTTCTCAGGTGGATTTGTGAACTCGGACGGCTTGACATTGTTATGCCGGTTTCCCTCATGTCAAGGTATTTGGCTCAAGCAAGAAAGGGACATCTGAACCAGTTATTTCATATATTTGCATATTTGAAAAAATACAACAGGTCAAAATTGGTTTTTGATGATTCGGTACCAAGCGTTGATCAGAGCAAAATCCAAAAATGTGACTGGTCTGAATTTTATCCTGGCGCCACTGAAGTCATACCAGCAGATATGTCTGAAGCTTTGGGAAAACATGTGACGATGAGTTGTTTTGTTGATGCTGACCATGCTGGATGCAAGGCAACAAGAAGGTCTCATACTGGTGTTATTATATTCATCAATAATGCGCCAATTATTTGGTTTTCCAAAAGACAAACAACAGTTGAAACATCAACGTTTGGATCTGAAATCATTGCATTGAAAATTGCAATCGAATTGGTTGAAGGTCTAAGATACAAGTTGAGAATGATGGGTGTTCCAATTGACGGGAGCGCCAATGTATAATGTGATAATGATTCAGTTGTCACAAATGTTACACGGCCAGAAAGCCCATATGATTATCGACCAGAGTGATCGATATATCAGAGGAACTGAATCCCGAATTACAAAATTACTATCAAGGCTTCATTGGGGTTCTCAGATGGATTTGTGAACTTGGAAGGCTTGACATTGTAATGCCAGTTTCTCTAATGTCAAGATATTTGGCTCAGGCAAGAATGGGACATCTGAACCAGTTATTTCATATATTTGCATATTTGAAGAAGTATAACAGGTCAAAATTGGTTTTTGATGATTCAGTCCCAAGCGTTGACGAGAGTAAATTTCAAAAATGTGACTGGTCTGAATTATACCCCGGCGCCACCGAAGTTTTACCAGCAGATATGCCTGAAGCTTTGGGAAAACATGTAACGATGAGTTGTTTTGTTGATGCTGACCATGCTGGATGCAAGGCAACAAGAAGGTCTCATACTGGTGTTATTATATTCATCAATAATGCGCCAATTATTTGGTTTTCCAAAAGACAAACAACAGTTGAAACATCAACGTTTGGATCTGAAATCATTGCATTGAAAATTGCAATCGAATTGGTTGAAGGTCTAAGATACAAGTTGAGAATGATGGGTGTTCCAATTGACGGGAGCGCCAATGTATAATGTGATAATGATTCAGTTGTCACAAATGTTACACGGCCAGAAAGCCCATGCAAGAAAAAGCACAACAGCATTGCATACCACAAGGCCCGCGAATCTATTGCAGCAGGAATCATCAGAGTTGCAAAAGAACCAGGTTCAACAAATATTGCTGATTTATTTACCAAGCTAATGAGTGGCGCTGTTTTCAGGGAGCATTGCTCTTGTTGCATGTGGTAAGTTTGTTTTGGGCGTTTGCAACGAAACAACAGGATAAGTAAATCAATCATTCGATGGAATGTTCGATTGGTCGTTCGATTGAAGGGACAAGTTGATTTTACGTTCGATCATGGAATAAACAAATCAATCTGCAATGCGCATTTCAAAAATGGATAATTTGATCCATGGAAACAATATATCAAACCGGCAAGGATCAGGGCAAAATGCCATGATACAAGCCAGAATGAATGGCAAAATGCCTCCCCATTTTTTGATAGGGCCTCTGATAGTAGACTGGATACAGTTTGGTATTCAACACACGACAATGACTCACGATGAATAGATTAAGTCATAAGATCCAAACGCTTAACGATTGGATTTACAACTGAAGGGGACTGAAAAGAATTCACCGTGTAAGTAAAGAAAGTGTGTCGTAACAAACAAATGCAATCGGTCGTATAATTTGCCGTGATATTCTCATTGGAATATCACATGTGATTGTACCTTATCATGTAGAATTAGTACTAGGATGTACGTAGATTTTAGGGCATGATAGTGTTTTAGAGTTGTTAATTCTTCAAAGAGTGAGCTGACGAGGAAAACTCCCGCTTAGAGGCAATCCACATGGAAAGTTGTTGACAATCATTCACTCAGGAATATACTTAAGGATAAGGTTATTACCCTTATGACTTTCGTAGGATATGCCCGCTTAGTACGTACGAATACGCGTTACACGGTGAATTCTTTTCAGTCCCCTTCAGTCATAAATCCTCCAACCGTTAAGCGGCTGGATTCTTTGACTTAATCTATTCATTGTGAGTCATTCATGTGTTGAATACTAAACTGTATCCAGTCTACCATCAGAGGCCCTATCAAAAGAAATGGGGAGGCATTTTGCCATTCATTCTGGCTTGTATCAAGACATTTTGCCCTGATCCTTGCCCGATTGATATATTGTATTCATGGACCAAATTATCCATTTTTCTGTAATGCTCATTGCAAAACGATTCGTTACTTCGATCGAACGGTTGGACATTCCATCGAATCGATTGAACATTCCATTGAATCAAATCGATTGAACATTCCATCGAATCGACTGATTTGGACAAAATTACTTACCACATGCACCAAGAACAATGTTCCCGGAAAACAGCGCCACTCATTAGCTTGGTAAATAAATCAGCAATATTTGTTGAACCTGGTTCTTTTGCAACTCTGATAATTCCTGCTGCAATAGACTCGTGCGCTTTGTGGTATGCAATGCTGTTGTGCTTCTTCTTGCATGGGCTTTCAGGCCGGTAACGTTTGTGACAACAGAATCATTATCACAATACACATTGGTGCTTCCATCAATCGGAACACCCATCATTCTCAACTTGTATCTTAGACCTTCAACCAATTCGATTGCAATTTTCAATGCAATGATTTCAGATCCAAACGTTGATGTTTCAACTGTTGTTTGTCTTTTGGAAAACCAAATGATTGGCGCATTATTAATGAAGATAATAACACTGGTATGAGATCTCCTTGTTGCCTTGCATCTGGCATGGTCGGCATCAACAAAACAACTCATCGTTACATGTTTTCCCAAAGCTTCAGGCATATCTGCTGGTATGACTTCCGCAGCGCCAGGATAAAATTCAGACCAGTCACATTTTTGAAATTTACTCTCATCAATGCTTGGTACTGTTTCATCAAAAACCAATTTTGACCGGTTGTATTTTTTCAAATATGCAAATATATGAAATAACTGGTTCAGATGTCCCTTTCTTGCTTGAGCCAAATATCTTGACATCAGCGAGACTGGCATTAAAATGTCGAGCCTTCCTAATTCACAAATCCACCTGAGGACTCCAATCAAACCTTGATTTTAATTTTGCAATTCAGGATTCAATTCCTCTGATATATCAATTTCCGGTCGATAATCATGTGACAGTGGACTGGACGCTGATTTTGGTAGATACTTGTAGCCGTATTTTTCAGTTCCTATCTCTTGTTCGACAGCTGCAACTGCTTTTGCCATATATTTGGTGCTTGATAGTGACCATCGTGGCTTTGAATCACCTTCACAGTAAAACTTTCCAATATCAGCTCCCAGATACAGAGTTGGCTCTTCAATAGTATCATCCTTCAATTTGAACTTTTGTTCAATGTTTTCTAGCTGGAACTTTGGATCTTCACCAGAACATAAGATATCGTCTACATAGGCAATGAGCATTGCCCAGTATCTGGATCCATCTTTCCTGGTTTCAATTCGTAAGTGCACATCCGGATCTGCTTTGCAAGGGGAATATCCAAGATCTCTCAAATGCTGTGTGAGGTATGACCTGAAAGACGCGCCTGCAACTGGCAATCCATATAATGCTTGAACTATCTTGCAAGGCCTTCCTGCAAGATGTGGTGGAAAACCATCTTCAGCTCTCGCTTTTAGAAAGTATTTCTCTTTAATCGGGGCTGTCAAATATGCATTTTGAATATCTGCTGAGAGAACCTTCAGATCATTCAGCGCTGCCAGCAGGAAGAATATCCTTACTGAGTCGCGACTGGGAACAGATGAATATGTATTCTCTTTTGCTATTGCAGGAACCTTGTGACCATCCCCTACCAATCTAGCCTTCCTTCTTAGGGGTCCAATCTTGATGTCAAATATCATGTGGGTGGTTATTTCCTTGTGACCGACTGGAATAACATCTTCATCAGAAAATTCAAACGCTGCCATATTATTTGTCATTTCTTTATGAATTGCTCTTTCCCAGTGATCAGTCCCCATTTTCCTATCAATTGCCAGCGCTTGTGTAATTGAATGTGGTAATTCAACACCATATTTGTGACTTTTCAACCAATACTTGGCTGTTTTTGCTGCCTTAAGGATTCGCTCCTTTCTTCTCAAAATTTTGTGCACCCACCATCTGAATGCTGGTGATTTTTCAAGATTATTGTTGACTGCATATTCAGCTAGTTGCACTGGGAATGATTCTTTAACATCACTTAGCTTACACCATGATTCGGTTCCATCTTTCCAACTGGCCAAAATCCTCCAACCCCTAGTCATCGGCTTATGGCTTTGCCGGCCATTTTTTCCTACAGTTGTGGCCTCCTCATCAGTTAGAGCATTCATGGTCAATTAGCTCATCTAACATCGTGAACATTTGTCCATCATCATCAACAGAACTGTACAGACTCTTTGCAACAATATTTGCCGTGTATTCCTCCATGGTGCCATCAGGTAGTTGGAGGTTGTACAGCCTCGTGTCCAGTATTGGATTCTCATTCCTTACTCCAATTGGCCTGTTTTGCAGATCTCGCACCCTATCCTTGACAATGCATGTGAGCCTTTCATCATTTCTTTCAATGATTACTTTATTCCCCAGATATTCATCTGGTTTGTCAATATCTCCAACTGATACCTCTGGCTCAGCCATTTCAAGTTTCGGATCAGATGATTTCACTGGTTCCTCAAATAGCTCTATTTGGGGTTCCGGGTAGTTTTCCTGGAAGAAAGACGCGCTATCTTTCACTTCATCACCAATCTTATACTCAATTGATTTGTCGATTGCTTCCATTCTTCTTAGGACATCTCTATCCCTCCATTCATATTCCTTGACAGGCCTTATCGAATTTGTAGATATTGGTATTGCTGATTCGGTCAGGATCCAAAAACAATCACCTCCACCTATCTTATTGCCACAAGGGCCCAACCATCGACCAAGTCTTTCAACTCCCCGGGAGGAGGAATCACCTTTGTCAAAGTAAAATATAAAATCATACCATTCTGATGATGTGTATAATGCAATATTGGGCCTATAGCCATGAACCAATTCAAATGGAGTTCTCCCCATTGAAGAAGGGTTGCTCGATGCAGTCCTTTGCCTGATATTTGCACATAACTCACCACAAAATGACCATAATCTCCTTGGTGACTTTTTCTTTGCTGCCTTGGTTGTGATTGCACCACCAAGATGACCAATTGCTTGCTCAGCACGATTTTGAAATGGACAATGTGGTTGAATGAATGTTTGATGAATATGGTTGCGCTTTACAATTGAATTCCAGTGAGTTTTGTAGGTTCTTGGGGATCCTTGTTCTGGCGCGCCATCAGAGATCAAATGCTCAGGGATTCCAACTTCATGAATGAATATTTTCAACCCTTGATGCGCTTGAGATTTGTCCTGTATTGGTATGAATACCTCAAAACCATTCCCATTTGTGAAGATTTGTGCACATTTTTCTTGCCTCATAATACTGGTGGTTCTAGCATGCCACGTATCAGTGTACCAGGTTCCTTGTGCAATTCTCTTGTTTCTAAAGCGCTGTGTAGGCAACCGCTTCATCAATGGTAGTTGCAAATTCCTCAGGGCCTTCTGAGTAGTGACTTTCAGTGTCTGTTCAGCCTTCTTGAAACTGTCGGTCAGCCCTTGGGTCGGCACTTTGGTCGGCATCTTGTTGGTTTCCCCCTTCATCACCACTATTCTCATCATCTGGATTCTCACCCCTTCTTTCAGCGTCCCGCATTGCTCTGATCCTTTTCTTTACTTCTTGGTCAATGATTCTCTTCATAATTGAGTTCATTTCTGGGTCAGCGAGGGCCCTTTCCATTACACGCATGATTTTATTTTCAAATTCATCGTTTTCTTCCCTACCTCCTTGATTGCTTCCATCAGAATCTTGTGGATCATCTACTTCCATTTTTTCTTCCTCAATGGGGTCGTTTGCTCTAGTTCGGGCCATGTTGGAGAAGATATTCTAATGGGTGGTCGGATGGTCGTTCTGAAGAAAGTTTCGGTGTATTCGGAGGACAATGTTCGTTGGACGATCGTTATTGTGGAAGAGAGTGTAATCGGATCAAAGAGTTGGGTGTGAGATGGATGGTTTAGATGTTGGTGACTGTCGAGTGTGCTTTGCTTATCTGTTTGTGTATTGGTATACCCGGATCGAATTTTTGTTCCAGTTATTTTCGTACTGGTTGGGATCGAGTTTTCGTTCCGGTTTGTGTGAGCTTTTGCTTTTGTTGCAATTCAAGATTGTGAGCTTTTCTATCCGGTCTCGGGATTTGCTCATTCTATATTTCTGTGGTGAAAGATTGTTTCCTGAGAATTTTAGTGTTCTCTTTTTCCTTTTGGATCTTTGAGATCTTTCGATCTTCGAGATTTGGTGTTCTCGTTTCCATATCTTTGGATTTTTCCTTGCGGACAGATGCTCTTTGCAAGATGCTTTTCGCAATCTGTTTCGTCCAATCTGTTTCACCATTATCAGAATACTTGAGGCTCAATCTTCTGGCTCACGTCTTCTTGTTTTCAGCGAAAGATCAGTGTTCTCGAATTGGATATTGATTCCTTTCAACTGATGCCAACCTGGGCGGCTCTTTCAACTGAGCCGTCCAGCTTCTTTTCCCTTGCTTGTTTTTGCTGGATCTCGAAACCCGATGGAGCCTACCATCTAGGTTCATGTCTTTGGCCTCTTCTTTCAGGGAGGCCGCCCTGGTGTTGGTCTATTCCAGGGCTCCGCAAGCAATTGCCCCTTTTACATCCTTGAGGGTTGATGCCGGTAGCTGATCAGGCTAATCCGGATTGTCTTCAAGCTCAACTGCGTTTCGGTAAATGTCATTCGGTCCTCAGCATTGTAGGATGCTGGCCACAGCTCGTAGACGCTGTGGGTCTGATAAACGAGAGAAAGTGTGTCGTAACAAACAAACGCAATCGGTCTTACGATCGATTGATTTAGTGAGTAAGAGTAATCATCTTAGAATCGATAATCGTCGATCATCTCTGATCGACAGGTTAATTACACGTCGGTAAATTACTCGTCGTATCGTGTAATTTCTAGCATACAAAACACATGTAATCTTAAGACACAAAACACACGCAAAACCATCTTCGATCGGTCTTTTTACCGTATAATTCACCGTGATATTCTCATTGGAATATCACATGTATTGTACCTTATCATGTAGAATTAGTACTAGGTTGTACATAGATTTTAGGGCATGATAGTGTTTTAGAGTTGTTAATTCTTCGAAGAGTGAGCTGATGGGAAAACTCTCGCTAAGAGTCAATCCACATGTAAAGTTGTTGCCGGTCATTCACTCAGGAATAACCTTAAGGATAAGGTTATTGCCCTTATGACTTTCGTACGAATACACGTTACACGGTGAATTCTTTTCAACATTTCTTGAGTCAAAATGTTACTTCGGTAAACCTTCACATTGACTGCTTGTGCTTTAGCAAGCTTTTTCGCTGCAACTTTTTTCTTTGCTGACACCGTTTTCTTTGATTGTAGTATGTTTGATTGCACCATGGTACCGGCACATCAAATGTATCGACAAGTTAAAGTTATAAACTCTTATCTTCAAAAAGAGAAAAGAAAAATAATTGACAACCAACCTCTTTATTTTTTTTACAGTGATTTATTAACACCAAATACGAAAAAGTAACAAAGCACATTCATAATATTAATATTTCTACATAAACACCAACTCTTCGTGTTCTTTTTACGATGTTTTGTTCCTATTAACGAATTTTAAAAAATGATAAAGCAAACAAACTACATTGCTCGTCCATCATTTCCCTAGTACGCAATATTTACTTGATTAGTGCTTTGCAGGGGCCCTGTGGAGTTGTTGAATAGGTAGTTACTGTATGTATTGTAAGTATGTGTCAGTAAAGTTATGGTAAGAAGTACTCGTACGATAACGCGTGTGCATCAAGTAAGATCAGATTTACCAAAGGTGTTCTGATCTGTACCACCAATTCTTACCAGTACCAATTCTACAATTAGCCAACCAACCAAATTTATGTGTAAGCTATCAGCAAGGTATCTACATTCATAGGGGTGGGGTTACATTCAAACAAGCAAGTTGTAGGAGCTACCGGTAATTACGAGCTACCAGATCTACAAGCAAGCTGTCTATGTTCTTCTCAATCATACCAATTATTTGAAGACAGTGCAAATCCTGACCATCCCCAACCTAATATTAACTCACTCATCAACCCAAAAACTCACCAGATTTGAAGACAGTGCAAATCCTGCCAATCCCCGACCAAACTATAACTTAGTCATCAACCAAAAAACTAACCAGGTTTGAATACAGTGCAAATCCTGCCCATCCCCAACCTAAAATTTACTCAACCATCAACCCAAAAACCCACCAGATTTAAAGACAGTGCAAATCCTGCCAATCCCCAACCAAACTATAACTCAGTCATCAACCCATAAACCCACCAGATTTGAAGACAGTGCAAATCCTGCCCATCCCAAACCTAAAATTAACTCAATCATCAACCCATAAATCAACCAGATTTGAAGACACTACAAATACTGCAAATCCCCGACCATACTATACCTCAGTCATCAACCCATAAACCCACCAAACTTGAAGACAGTAAAAATCCTGCCCATCCCCAACCTAAAACGAACTCAATCATCAACCAAAAAAACCACCAGATTTGAAGACAGTGCAAATCTTGCCAATCCCCAACCAAACTATAACTCAGTCATCAACCCAAAAACTCACCAGATTTGAAGACAGTGCAAATCTTGCCAATCCCCGGCCAAACTATAACTCAGTCATCGACCCAAAAACCCACCAGATTTGAAGACTGTGCAAATTCTGCCAATCCTCGACCAAACTATCTCAGTCATCAACCCAAAAACTCACCAGATTTGAAGACAGTGCAAATCTTGCCAATCCCCCGCCAAACTATAACTCAGTCATCAACCCAAAAACCCACCAGATTTGAAGACTTTGCAAATTCTGCCAATCCTCGACCAAACTATCTCAGTCATCAACCCAAAAACTCACCAGATTTGAAGGCAGTGCAAATCCTGCCCATCCCCAACCTAAAATGAACTCAATCATCAACCCAAAAACCCACCAGATTTGAAGACAGTGCAAATCCTGCCAATCCCCGACCAAACTATAACTCAGTCATCAACCCAAAAACTCACCAGATTTGAAGAGAGTGCAAATCATGCCAATCCCCAACCAACATATAACTCAGTCATCAATCCAAAAACCCACCAGATTTGAAGACAGTGAAAATCTTGCAAATCCCCAACCAAACTAATTCGGTCATCAACCCATAAACCCACCAGATTTGAAAACAGTGCAAATCCTGCCCATCCCCAACCTTAAATTAACTCAATCATCAATCAAAAAACCCACCAGATTTGAAAACAGTGCAAATCATGCCAATCCCTTACCAAACTATAACTCAGTCATCAACCCAAAAACCCACCAGATTTGAAGACTTTGCAAATTCTGCCAATCCTTGACCAAACTATCTCAGTCATCAACCCAAAAACTCACCAGATTTGAAGGCAGTGCAAATCCTGCCCATCCCCAACCTAAAATGAACTCAATCATCAACCCAAAAACCCAACAAACTTGAAGACAGTGCAAATCCTGCCAATCCCCAACCAAACTATAACTCAGTCATCAACCCAAAAACTCACCAGATTTGAAGACAGTGCAAATCTTGCCAATCCCTGACCAATATATAACTCAGTCATCAATCCAAAAACCCAGCAGATTTGAAGACAGTGAAAATCTTGCCAATCCTCAACCAAACTATAACTCAGTCATCAACCCAAAAACTCACCAGATTTGAAGACAGTGCAAATCTTGCCAATCCCTGACCAACATATAACTCAGTCATCAATCCAAAAACCCAGCAGATTTGAAGACAGTGAAAATCTTGCCAATCCTCAACCAAACTATAACGCGGTCATCAACCCATAAACCCACCAGATTTGAAAACAGTGCAAATCCTGCCAATCCCCAACCTTAAATTAACTCAATCATCAACCCAAAGACTCACCAAACTTGAAGACAGTGCAAATCCTGCCCATCCCCAACCTAAAATTAACTCAATCATCAATCAAAAAACCCACCAGATTTGAAGAGATTACAAATCATGCCAATACCCGACCAAACTATAACTCAGTCATCAACCCAAAAACTCACAAGACTTGAAGACAGTGCAAATCCTGCCAATCCCTGACCAAACTATAATTCAGTCATCAACCCAAAAACTCACAAGATTTGAAGACAGTGCAAATCTTGCCAATCCCTTACCAAACTATAACTCAGTCATCAACCAAAAAACTCACAAGATTTGAAGACAGTGTAAATCTTGCCAATCCCTTACCAAACTATAACTCATTCATCAACCAAAAAACTCACCAGATTTGAAGACGGTGCAGAACCTGCCAATCCCAGACCAAACTATTACTCTGTCATCAACTCAAAAACCCACCAGATTTGAAGACAGTGCACATCTTGCCAATCCCCAACAAAACAATAACTCAGTCATCAACCCAAAAACCCACCAGATTTGAACACAGTGCAAATCCTGCCCATCCCCAACCTTAAATTAACTCAATCGTCAACCCAAAGACCCACCAAACTTGAAGACAGTGCAAATCCTGCCCATCCCCAACCTAAAATTAACTCAATCATCAATCCAAAAACTCACCAGATTTGAAGACAGTGCAAATTCTGCCAATCCCCGACCAAACTATAACTCAGTCATCAACCCAAAAACTCACCAGATTTGAAGGCAGTGCAAATCATGCCAATCCCTGACCAAACTATAACTCAGTCATCAACCCAAAAACTCACCAGAATTGAGGACAGTGCAAATCATGCCAATCCCCGACCAACATATAACTCAGTCATTAATCCAAAAACCCAACAGAATTGAAGACAGTGAAAATCTTGCCAATCCCCAACCAAACTATAACTCGGTCATCAACCCATAAACCCACCAGATTTGAAGACAGTGCAAATCATGCCAATCCCTGACCAAACTATAACTCAGTCATCAACCCAAAAACTCACCAGAATTGAAGACAGTGCAAATTTTGCCAATCCCCAAGCAAATTGAAACACTGTCATCAACCCATAAACCCACCAGATTTGAAGACAGTGCAAATCCTGCCCATCCCCAACCTTAAATTTACTCAATCATCAATCAAAAAACCCACCAGATTTGAAGACAGTGTAAATCCTGCCAATCCCCAACCTAAAATTAACTCAATCATCAATCAAAAAACCCACCAGATTTGAAGACAGTGTAAATCCTGCCAATCCCCAACCTAAAATTAACTCAATCATCAATCAAAAAACCCACCAGATTTGAAGACGGTGCAAATCCTGCCAATCCCCAACCTTAAATTAACTCAATCATCAACCCAAAAACCCACCAGATTTGAAGACAGTGCAGATCCTGCCCATCCCCAACCTAAAATTTACTCAACCATCAACCCAAAAACCCACCAGATTTGAAGACAGTGCAAATCATGCCAATCCCTGACCAAACTATAACTCAGTCATCAACCCAAAAACTCACCAGAATTGAAGACAGTGCAAATTTTGCCAATCCCCAAGCAAATTGAAACACTGTCATCAACCCATAAACCCACCAGATTTGAAGACAGTGCAAATCCTGCCCATCCCCAACCTTAAATTTACTCAATCATCAATCAAAAAACCCACCAGATTTGAAGACAGTGTAAATCCTGCCAATCCCCAACCTAAAATTAACTCAATCATCAATCAAAAAACCCACCAGATTTGAAGACAGTGCAAATCCTGCCAATCCCCAACCTTAAATTAACTCAATCATCAATTAAAAAACCCACCAGATTTGAAGACAGTGTAAATCCTGCCAATCCCCAACCTAAAATTAACTCAATCATCCATAAAAAAACCCACCAGATTTGAAGACCGTGCAAATCCTGCCCATCCCCAACCTTAAATTAACTCAATCATCAATCAAAAAACCCACCAGATTTGAAGACAGTATAAATCCTGCCCATCCCCAACCTTAAATTTACTCAATCATCAATCAAAAAACCCACCAGATTTGAAGACAGTGTAAATCCTGCCAATCCCCAACCTAAAATTAACTCAATCATCAATCAAAAAACCCACCAGATTTGAAGACAGTGCAAATCCTGCCAATCCCCAACCTTAAATTAACTCTGTCATCAACCCAAAACCCCACCAGATTTGAAGACAGTGCAGATCCTGCCCATCCCCAACCTTAAATTAACTCAATCATCAATAAAAAAACCCACCAGATTTGAAGACGGTGCAAATGCTGCCCATCCCCAACCTTAAATTAACTCAATCATCAATCAAAAAACCCACCAGATTTGAAGACAGTGTAAATCCTGCCAATCCCCAACCTAAAATTAACTCAATCATCAATCAAAAAACCCACCAGATTTGAAGACAGTGCAAATCCTGCCAATCCCCAACCTTAAATTAACTCAATCATCAATAAAAAAACCCACCAGATTTGAAGACGGTGCAAATCATGCCCATCCCCAACCTTAAATTAACTCAATCATCAATAAAAAAACCCACCAGATTTGAACACAGTGCAAATCCTGCCCATCCCCAACCTTAAATTAACTCAATCATCAATCAAAAAACCCACCAGATTTGAAGACAGTGCAAATCCTGCCAATCCCCAACCTAAAATTAACTCAATCATCAATCAAAAAACCTACCAGATTTGGAGACAGTGCAAATCCTGCCAATCCCCGACCAAACTATAACTCAGTCATCAACCCAAAAACTCACCAGAATTGAGGACAGTGCAAATTTCGCCAATTCCCAAGCAAATTAAAACTCAGCCATCAACCCAAAAACCCACCAGATTTGAAGACAGTGCAACTCATGCCCATCCCCAACCTTAAATTAACTCAATCATCAATCAAAAAACCCACCAGATTTGAAGACAGTGCAAATCCTGCCCATCCCCAACCTTAAATTAACTCAATCGTCAACCCAAAGACCCACCAAACTTGAAGACAGTGCAAATCCTGCCCATCCCCAACCTAAAATTCACTCAATCATCAATCAAATAACCCACCAGATTTGAAGAGAGTACAAATCATTCCAATCCCCGACCAAACTATAACTCAGTCATCAACCCAAAAACTCACAAGACTTGAAGACAGTGCAAATCCTGCCAATCCCCAACCAAACTATAACTCAGTCATCAACCCAAAAACTCACCAGATTTGAAGACAGTGCAAATCTTGCCAATCCCCAACCTAAAATTGACTCAATCCTCAATCCAAAAACTCAACAGATGTGAAGACAGTGCAAATCTTGCCAATCTGCGACCAAAATATAAGTCAGTCATCAACCCAAAAACTCACCAGATTCGAAAACAGTGCAAATCTTGCCAATCTGCGACCAAAATATAAGTCAGTCATCAATCCAAAAACTCACCATATTTGAAGACAGTGCAAATCTTGCCCATCCCCAACCTAAAATGAAGTCAGTCATCAATCCAAACACTCACCATATTTGAGGACAGTGCAAATCTTGCCCATCCCCAACCTAAAATGAAGTCAATCATCAACCCAAAAACCCACCAGATTTGAAGACAGTGCAAATCCTGCCCATCCCCAACCTAAAATGAACTCAATCATCAACCCCAAAACCCAACAGATTTGAAGACAGTGCAAATCCTGCCCATCCCCAACCTAAAATGAACTCAATCATCAACCAAAAAACCCACCAGATTTGAGGACAGTGCAAATCTTGCCAATCCCCAACCAAACTATAACTCAGTCATCAACCCAAAAACCCACCAGTCTTGAAGACAGTGCAAATCATGCCAATCCCCCACCAAACTATAACTCAGTCATCAACCCAAAAACTCACAAGATTTGAAGACAGTGCAAATCCTGCCCATTCCCAACCTAAAATTAACTCAATCATCAACCAAAAAACCCACCAAACTTGAAGACAGTGCAAATCCTGCCAATCCCCAACCAAACTATAACTCAGTCATCAATCCAAAAACTCACCAGATTTGAAGACAGTGCAAATCCTTCCCATCATCAACCTAAAATTAACTCAATCATCAACCAAAAAACTAACTAGATTTGAAGACAGTGCAAATCCTGCCAACCCCCGACAAAACTATAACTCAATGATCAACCCATAAACCCACAAGATTTGAAGACAGTGCAAATCTTGTCAATCTCAGACCAAACTATAACGCATTCATCAATCAAAAAACTAACCAGATTTGAAGACAGTGCAAATCTATTATTTCTCTCGTCACTAACACGTTTACACGTGTAGTCAGCTAGGTATCCCTACTAGTGGTATTCAGTGATTTCAAGTATTAGTATTTAGATTTGTGAGTGTTTTCATGTAAGATGACTTCTCGGATCGAACCTCTATTGGTGCACTATTAGCGCGCCATTACTGTTAGCGATTCAGCGAGTCGGCTCGCTTATTTGCCTGTTAGTCGTACGTGTGTTATCTCATTCGTGGGTTTCTCCGAATGCCCGTACGTCTGTACGTTTGCTACCGGCGCTTTTCTAGAGTCCCCGTGTCTTCGTACTCGTAGTGTTAAGTACTTGTAGAAGATACCTTAAGGGCCGGTCTTCTTATTTGCACCGCCACATACATCTCCTACATAAGGAGAATAGCTTTACTCCACCCATAAGTTTAGTGAGTAGATCTGCAATATTAGTTTCACCGGGTTCCTTTCCAATCCGGATAATCTTCCCTGCAATGCATTCGCGTGCCTTATGGTAAGCAATGCTGTTATGCTTCTTCTTGCAAGGGCTTTCCGGATGTGTTACATTCTTAACAACCGAGTCATTGTCACAATACATGTTGGTTGGTCCTTCTATAGGTATGCCCATCATTCTGAGCTTATATCGTAGGCCTTCTACCATTTCGATTGCGATCTTGAGTGCCACGATCTCTGAGCCAAACGTGGATGTTTCAACAGTTGTTTGTCTCTTAGAGAACCATAGGATTGGTGCCCTGTTAACAAAGATGATGATTCCCGTATGAGACCTCCTAGTAGCCTTGCAACCAGCATGGTCGGCGTCCACAAAACATGTGGTAGTTACGGATTTTCCTCGTGGCTCGGGCATATCCGGAGGAATTAGTTCCCCCGCTTCCGGATAGAATTCGTCCCAGTCACATTTATGGAAAACTGATTCATCAAGTTCTGGGATGGAGCAGTCAAACACCAACTTTGATTTGCTGTAATTCTTTAAGTATGCAAACAAATGAAACAATTGGTTTAGATGTCCTTCTCGGGCCTGTGCAAGATACCGGGACATAAGTGAAACAGGCATTACAATATCTAGCCTTCCGAGTTCACATATCCAACGGAGTATACCTATTAAACCCTGGTAATAGTTTTGTCTCTCCGGAGCAAGTTCTGGTGAGGCATCGATTTCGGGCCTATACCCAGTTGCCAATGGTGATTTTGCGGATTTTGGGAGTACCTTGAAGGCATATTGCCCCCTACTCAGTTCCTCTTCAACAGACTTAACGGCTTTGGAGGTATACTTTGTTGAAGACATGGACCAGTACTCGGCCCCATCAACAGATGTGTTACCAATATCCGCCCCTAGATAGAAAGTGGGTGGTTCAACAGTTCCATCCTTCAGTTTGAACTGTCTTTCGATTGCGTCCATTTGGAACTTTGGATCCATCCCACATACAAGGATGTCATCCACATATGCCACGCAATATTCGTAATATGCTGAGCCATCTTTCTTTACAGCCGGTCGCATATATACATCTGGATCCGCCTTGCAAGACTTATATCCAAGTCCCCTTAAGTGCTCAGACAGATGAGATCGAAATGATGCGCCCGCTACTGGTAATCCATATAGAGCTCTCACAATTTTGCAGGGCCTTCCACATAACTCCGGTGCAAATCCTTGTCCCAGTGTAGCCACTGTGTAGTACTTTTCCTTAATAGGTGCGGTTAAGTATGCATTTTGGATATCAGCACTTAAGACCTCAAGGTCATTAAGTGCAGCAACTAAGAAGAACATCCGAACCGAATCCCTGCTGGGCACGCTTGAGTATGTATACTCCCGTGATATTTCGGGCACTTTATGCCCATCCCCAACGAGTCGGGCCTTCCGAGTTAAGTCTATCTTCACATCAAATACCATGTGCATAGTGATTTTTGTATGTGCCACCGGTATTTTGTCCTCATCATTGAACTCAAAAGCTATGAAATTGTTCTTCATTTCTTTTGCAATAGCCCGGGCCCAATAGTCACTGCCAGATTCCTCATCTATCCTTCTTGCTTCAGCAATTGTTTTTGGTAGTCTAACCCCATACTTATGGGATTTGGTCCAATATTTGGTCTTGGCGCTGGAGATAATCCGGTCTTTCTTCCGAATTACCCGATAGGCCCACCACTTGAAGGCTGGCTCATCTATTATGCCTTGATCCTTGGCGAACAGGGCTGTTTCGACGGGGAAACTTTCCTTCATGTCACTTAACTTTGCCCAAGAGGAAGTTCCATCTTTCCAACTGACCAGGATTCTCCACCCTTTGGTTGTCGGCTTAGTCCGAGTTTGTCCGGACTTAGTAGTGATAGTCGCCTGTTGTACTGTCAGAGCCTCTTTATCCTTTTCATAGTCAAGTAGCTCGTTCAGGAGACAATAGATGCGCCCTTCATCGTCTACGGAGGAATAGAGATTCTCCGCTAGCACATTTGCTGTGTAGATCTCAATGGATCCGTCTGGCATAGAAACCTCGTATGACCTTGTGTCTAGGAGTGGATTGTTATTCTTTTCTCCGACTAGGATTCCGCTCGCATCCCTGTATCGGTTATTAACCGTACCGCGAATCCGTTGGTCCCCTATCTGCAGTAGCACTTGGCTTCCAAGGTACTCATCAAGATTGTCGGTTAAGTCATCAATATCCGGGGAAGACGCCTCTGGCTCAGCCATAAGTACCTCGTCCTCACCCTCATATTTGCCATCGAATAGGCCCAAGGGTGGTTCCCCTAATTCGTTTTCCAGGTAAGTATCCGAGGGCTTTGCCTCATCGCCGATCTTTTCATTAAGTAGCTTGTTGTGTTCCTCTAACTGCAGGATAGTGTCTGGGTGTTTCCATTCCACTTCAGATATAGGCCGTGTGCCGTTTGTTATGTGTACTTTTCCAGTCTTAAACAATACGTAGTGACAATCGCCACCTCCATAAGTATCTCCACACGGGCCCAGCCATCTTCCGTATTTCTCCGACTTATCCTGTAGATCGTACCACCGGATGAAATCGTACCAGTCGTGTATCATGTATGGGGTTATATCTGGAGTATATCCATGGACTAACTCAAACCCCGTTCTTCCCATCGCAGATGGGTCCCCAGATGCGGTGTTACTTAACCTTCCGGCCGCCAGCATTCCACAAAAGGCCCAGCACCTCCTCGGGCTTCCTTTCTTAGAAGTCATTAATCGTATTGATCTCCTTAGGTCCCCTGCACTGTGTTCTGCCGTATTCTGCCACCAACAGTGGGGCTGTATATAGGTTTGTCGTATGCGATACTCCGATCGAAGTTTAGTCCATCCGGTGCTGTGTGTCTCATGATTTCCTTGGGCCTTTGCCCCATCGGTGACAAGGTGTTCCGGTATTCCTACCTCATTTATGAAGCAAGATAGTCCGTCGTGGCACCGTTTCTCCCCTCTTACTGGATAGAATGCCACATATCCTTTCCCATTGGTAAAGATCTGTGCGTCAGTATCATTTCGAATGATGCTCGGTACTTTGAACTTCATGGTATCAGCGAACCATCGACCCTTAAGTACTTTCCTGTTTCTCCACTTTTGGGTCTTTAGCCTTCGGGTGATTGGTTGTGTAAGGTTTCTTATGCCTTCCTGGGTAGTGACTTTAATCGTTTCTTCGGCCCTCTTAACACTGATGTTCCACATCTTTGCAATGGCCTCTGAATCATATCTGTCCACTTTCTCCGGAATCCTTATCGGAGGTCCCCATTGTCCACGCCGGATAAATGATCTCTTCTCTAGGGAAGTTTCCTTATCTATCTCATCCTGTTGTCGGCGGAGTAATTTCCTTACTTTTGTCCGAGCTTTTGCTTCCTTTTGGATGGCAAGCTCTTCCTCTGTTAGGGAAATAGAAGTTTTGGTTGAGGTAGCTGAAATTCGGAGTATCTCCGAGCTTTCTCTGTCCCCGGTACCCTTAACAAAAGCTGAGTGTAACCGGTCGCCAATCTCTTGTTGAGTATACCCCGGCCGTTGAGTACGGGTTGTACAGATTTTCTGTAGGTATCTGAGGCGATAATCCTTGTGTTTTACATTGATGAGGATAGGGTTGTCTGTGGAGCGTATCCACGATTCAGTTGTCCCAGTCCATCCTCCTCCAGAGAGGGCGGCCACTACTCGTGGAAACGACGCGGTTGCTGCTTCTTCATCTTCTCTGAAGTGGGGGGCGTATGGGTCCCAGGTATGAGTGTCGGTTGCAAGGACTTGGTCACATGTATCGAGTTCCTGGTGTGTCGGCTTCCGCGTGTCAAAGTATGACAGAACACCATCAACTAACAATGGTATTGCCAATTCGAAGCCGTCGGCCCGAAAGATAAGACTGTGACTGGAGGAACTGCAGTATCTTCTTGGTGTGTCTTCGACCACATTCAAATTGCATTCTCTGATTTGGTTCGGGCATATCAGACTGTGCTGCAATGATTCTCCGAAATAGAGGGCCTGTCCGAATACCAATATGTATGTGATACCGTCCGTTGGGTCTGTCCAAGCAGTAGCACAACGGGCAATAGGAACATCTTTCATTGGTGAGTACACGTCTGAAAATGGAGCAACATCAGCAAATGTCATGATAGAATCCAGTGAATCGAGTAATACCATGTTGGATCCAGCTGCAGTTGTGTCTGCATGGCTATCCAGCTCGCAACGTCCTGGCTTAACACTGGATGACTGGGTCATCTCTTTGAGATGGATTATTGGCCGGCCTACCCGAGGTTCTATCTTAAGGCCCCGGCCGGCGAATCAATTCCCATTCCCGTTTCCAATGTGGCTGTGACAGCCAAACTGGTTTCCAGCTGAACTGTGTGTATTGGGAGGGTTTGCAGCTGTGGCTGCTGCCACTTTTGATTGTTGGTTGCCCCCGCTATTGCTTGCATTCCTTGCTTGTTTTAGCGCTCGGACTTTTTGTTGCTGCTCTTGGGACATGCTCAACCATATTTCTCGTGGATAGAACTTGCATTCAACGGGCCCTTTATAGGTCCCTGGTTGTGCCTTTGAGCCACCACTATTGTTGTTGTTGTTGTTGCCTTGTGGCTTGTTGGAAGAGAAGTTGCCGCGTTTGTTGTCACCTTTCCTCTTTTTGTTGTTAGTGAAGGCTGACACATTCCTACCCCTCTTTTGTGGTTGATTCTGGAGTTTCTTTACTCCGAGCATTCGAGTAAGATACGCCGAAGCCTTCTCGAAATTTGCGTAATAGTCCGATTCTTCTGTTATTACATTTGGGATGGATTGTTCAAGTCGTACGTCCTGTAGGGATCGTACGAAGTCGTACACAAACTGGTCCTCAGGTGGGAATGCGCCGTATCTTATCAAGGTTTGTTTTGCGTCGTGCCATAGCCTTTTGTGCCTGTCAAAGTTGTAGTGTTTGGAATCCCCTGTGTACACCGATTCCCGGATAAACTGCCTTTTTGCTTCGACAATTAGTTTTACGTTGGTTGCCTCATAGGCTTGAGAGTAGAGGGCAAAGTATGCCTTTCGGCCGTCACCCCCTACCCCGTGTTTGGTCCCAAAGCTTTGTATATAGGACCAACCGGGTCCGGATCCCACCAGCTTAAACAATATCCCCCAGAGAGTATTGTTGTCTTTAGACCAATGAGAGTTGGCGTGAATCGTGCATCTTATTGCATATTCAGTCCAGTCAGGGTAGGTGTCACCTGGGCCCGATCCGACTGTTCCACACCTGTCGGTTTCTCCGACTGCAGATTGTTGTCTTATCGTGTAAAGTAGGGATGTCTTGGTGACACCCCTCTTATGCCGTAGATATTCACGTAAGTTCTCATCAAATTCCCTGAATTTTGACATTGTAGTCAGTTTGTCGGGTAGTGTTAGATCCTTAACTGCCGTATTTTCATTGTCCTCCTTTGTAGATCTCAACCGTTCCCGTGTATCCATCTCGGCCGTTGGGTCCTTGATCCAGTCCACTTCGGTGGCGGTTGCGCCTATCATAGGCTGGAATTTAATCCAAGCCACGAACAGCTTCAGTCGATCGCCAAATGCCCTTCCAATAAAGACTTCCTGTGGATCCGGGCATAGATGGTGTTTTGCCTTGGTTAGAGACCCTAGAGTGGACTTGATCCCTTCTGAATCGAGGTCTGCAATGGCCTTCGTGTTAGAATATCCATGCCTGAATATTTCGTTTGCTGTAGGCCTGTTGACCCCAAAAGACTCGAGGATCTTCCTGAAACAAACCTCGGCTGATGTCAGCGCCCTTTCTCCTTCGTAGCCAGGGATGCCGTGATTGGCTTCTGCCCTTTCTTTGGCTTCTCTTGCTGTGGTTGATAGAGATATGTTCCTGCTTGATAGCCTTGTGACCAAAGTCACTGTTAGTTGCTCAAGCTGTTCCGGGTCCAACCTCGTTGTTACCGATGGAGGTAGTAGGCCCAACAAGTTGCCCGCCGCCTCTCTTCCCGCCGTGTCCGCTGCTTCTGCTTGTGCTGTTGCTGCTGCCGCGATTGCGGCTAGTTGAGCTCTGGTTGGTGGCGCCATGGTGTCGTTTTGGAGTATGTTGTAGGAATTAGGCTTGTAATAAGGTGTTTGTTAGCTTTTGCTTTCTTGAGGAAGCTGCGTTTTTGTGATTTTCTGAGTTCTGAAGCAACTTGTGGAGTATTTTCTTTCCACGCGCTTTTGCTAGTAAACAGGTTCATATCCACGGTTTGAGGATTGATTCCTATCTGAACCCAAATTTTTCAGTTCCTATATACTTAAGCTCAACAGTTGTTTCCCTGTTTCCGAAACGGTATCGAATATTCGTTCGTCTCTTATTAAATATTTGGTTCGGCATTTTTTGTCATTTCTATTTTTTGTGTATGTGTTTATCCAATACTGGGTATGTATATTACCTCGGCTGGTTTTGTTATCATATCATTTGTATACGAGTGAGTATACTTGGGCTCTTTTCTGTAGGAATTAAATTTGATTCCCATTTGTTTTTGTTTCGAGGTCACATTTCCGAGGTCGCGTGCCTCTCTTTATTAACGGTTCTTTTGTAGCCGTTATGCGATTCGTAGTACTGAACAAACGTACGTCTCTTTATTTCGGACGTTTATTTGCCGTTGTATTTTTTCGACACATCTTTTTGCTGTTCCCCTTGTCGGGGACCTCTTGCAAGTGTCTATTTAGGTGGATAACAAGCTTTTGGTGTCCCTTTTCTCCCCTACAAACCTCAGTAGAAGCCACGGGTATTAGCCTGGTGTGCTCTGCTGCGCTAGTGTTGTTAATCTTCTAAGCGCCTGAGTCTCTTCTGTTGAGGAGGGTCTTTAACGTCCAGCTCTTGGCTTCAGACGGCGATTAACCGGTGATCAGTCGGCAATCAGCTTTCAATTTGTTACCCAGACTCTATGAGTCCATTTGGGTCTGATAAACTCTATTATTTCTCTCGTCACTAACACGTTTACACGTGTAGTCAGCTAGGTATCCCTACTAGTGGTATTCAGTGATTTCAAGTATTAGTATTTAGATTTGTGAGTGTTTTCATGTAAGATGACTTCTCGGATCGAACCTCTATTGGTGCACTATTAGCGCGCCATTACTGTTAGCGATTCAGCGAGTCGGCTCGCTTATTTGCCTGTTAGTCGTACGTGTGTTATCTCATTCGTGGGTTTCTCCGAATGCCCGTACGTCTGTACGTTTGCTACCGGCGCTTTTCTAGACAAATCCTGCCAATTTCTGACAAAATATAACTCAGTCATCTTTCCAAAAATTCAACAGATTTGAAGACAGTGCAAATCCTGCCCATCCCCGACCAAACTATAACTCAGTCATCAACCCAAAACCCACCAGATTTGAAGACAGTGCAAATCCTGCCAATCCCTGACCAAACTATAACTCAGTCATCAATCCAAAAACCCACCAGATTTGAAGACAGTGCAAATTCTGCCCATCCCCAACCTAAAATTAACTCAATCATCAACCCAAAAACCCACCAACCCAACAGATTTGAAGACAGTGCAAATCCTGCCCATCCCCGACCAAACTATAACTCATTCATCAACCCAAAAACCCACCTGATTTGAAGACAGTGCAAATCCTGCATAAAAAGGTAAGACCGATATATCTACATAAGCCGGATAGTCCAAGGACCATCCAAGGGTGTATTGGAATACTGAATCAAGCTTGAATTTCTGTACGCGCAAAATCGTCGTAACGTACTTGATACGTGATACGTAATAAGAAACGTATAATTTACGTAATACGTATTACGTATCTATACTACCTACCACTCACTCAAGCAAGCTACATACGTTCATATCGATCCTACCAAGTGATCTAGTATACTACCAATCAAGTGACGTTATTTGCGCGAGTTCTATTTTAACTTCGAACAAGCAAGCTACGGTACCACAATGATTAGAAAATTCGATTCGTACCGGTACCGGTATCGTACCGGTACCGGTACCGTATGTGTATCTTTTTCGCACCTCGCTTTTACGATCGAATCGATTCGTATGAGAGTAGATGGCTGTAAAAAAATTCGATTCGTATGAATACGTACGAGTACCGTACGGTACGAGGATGTACACTTGATTATGTTAAGAGCGTTGACGACGACGACAACGACGACAACGACAACGACAAAAAAGTTGTTCTTATGAGAGTAGATGGCTGTAAGTACATCAAGTCCGACTCATTCACGTACAAATTGTACCAAATCTAAAAAGTTCGATTGTATTTCTCACCAACTCTCTCATCTGACAACAACGACAATTGACGCCGGGCCGATGTTGACGACATTTATCTTATGATTTTTATCTTTATTCAGGTTTAATCTTATGGTTACTTGCAACCAAAAAAATGAGAGTTTGCTACCATAAAAATGAGCGCGCGCCACTAGATATTACTATTGCTTTTAGAAGAAGCATCTCATTTCCGTAAATAATTATTTGGGTACTGTTTTTAATGATTTTTAGTCGTAGCGTTTGTACCAAGTCTACTTGTTAAAAACAGATTTTTTTAATATTTCTACGTATTTCCCCCCCCCCAAACCCCCCCCACATAAACTCCGTCTAGAAGGTTACGTTGTCAACTCTTAGGATTAGGGTTAGTGTTTAACGTTCAACTAACAACTCCACCAATTTCAACTTGCTTTTCCCGACACATACGGTACGATACTTCACAAATATCAATTATATACAAAATTCACTGTTACTTTTCTCTTTTTCAACCCTCTTGTTGCATTGACTTCCTCCAAGGCACTTCGAAATACAGATTTTGATCTCCTCCACTCTTCCGAACCATCGTCAAAGTTAGACCAAGAAGTATACCACAATCCGGTATCATTCTCTCTGAATATGTTGTCGGTCAAAAATACACGTACCCTACTTACGTACATTCTACGGCAGTTATATCCATTCTACACTTGAAAAGTTACTTATACTCCTCCAGAGATAAAATGACTTCAAGTATCCAGACATTTAGGTCATATCATGTGTTCTCTGTCTTATGACAAATTACACATGATCTACGACGACAGGTTTAGACATCCCCACATACAACACGAATAACACAGGGATACCGGTCGAATACAGTAAAATACACAGTAAAATTAAGAGCGTCTCTCTGAGCTCACTTCTCTTTAAATTTTAACATCATATACCTTTGGTCGATTTTTAGAGTAACAACAGGTTATAGAGCCCTCTATCTCCGCCCGATCAGCACCTCAACTGACGGTTAACACCAGAGGCAATTGTGTGCTTAGCTCCCTGTGCGGCACATTCTAGACCTCCACTCCAGGTTTCGTTTCTTGCGGCGCCTCCCTTCTGAGAGCCGCACCCTGGACTGTACCTCGTCCTTCTGTTCCCAGCTTGTGGATCAGGAGGTGTACTCGCTATCACAAGCCTTGTAACCCACAACCAGCTCTCTGGACTCGCAGTTACAAACTAAAGACCACCGCCGTCTTTGATGAAAGCCCATTGCACCGGACACGCCGATTGCAATCACCCAACCATATTTTTTTTCTTCCGCGTCCATCATCCCTATAACGGACCATCGACGCCCATTTGATTGTGCTAAGCACTTCTTTATACAACAATACAACAGACTGCAACTCATCTTTCGATAGTTGCTTCAACTCCCCTCGACCGCGTTTTGGTTCCTACGACGAACGTCCTCTCCGGTCACTCCGACGGTCTTTTCAGTCATTTCTGCACCTCCGAGGATCGTTCCGACGATCTTCCCCTACGGTCGATGTTAATTCCTGCGGATCATCCCAACGTCCTTTCGATTTCGATCCACGACCTACACTAAATCCATCCCTGATAACGCCGACGCCACCTTTGACGCCGACGATTATCTTCTTCCTTCGCGGAACATTCCGACGGTCTTTTCGGTTATTCCTGCACCTCCGACGACCGTTCCGACGATCACTCAACATTCATCCCTTCAACGCTGCCGCCGGTTAACTCCTTCCTCGGCGATCCTGCACTCGGTCTTTTCCTGGTCATCCCTTCGACACGGCCGCACCTTCGCTCAGTCATTTCGTCGGTTCCGCCAATTATCTTCTTCCGACGCGGATTACCCAAACAAACATCCACTAAAGGAATCTCCCCCCGAGTCATCCGGAAAATTCCTTGCTCCTCCCATTCCACCATTTCTTTGTCTCCATCCGGTCATCGAATCACTTCTTACTTCACAGGTTTGACCATCGATTCCTTTGGTTATCTCTACACCTCCTATTTCTTTCTCTCCTTTTCTCCCCTTGCTTATATATCAAGGTGTGTATCTACAGATCCTTCTACCAAGAACATTCTTCTGTAATACGCATACACGTCCAAGGAAGACAATCGAACGGAACTGCACGTCCTACAAATCCATTGCTCCGCACAACGCTGAGCGCTTACCATCCAAACAGCAATCTCTATCCCGTTTACCTCCACGGCCTACAACAACGATTCACCTCCATTAATTCCCCGACGATCGTTCCTTTTCCTTCCCCTCCGGAACATTCCTTCGGGCATTCCTTCGACCGCCGCACCTTCGCTTGGTCATTTCGTTGGTTCCTCCTTTGGAAGATACTTCAATTTTTCCTCCTCCGGCCATTAGAATCGGATACTCGACGCCACCTTTCCTTCGTCTCCTCCGATCTGACCTTGATTTTCCGCCATGAGGCTACAACTCACCGACTGGAACTATGTCAACGCCATACAGTTCTCGTTCATAGACGCTGGCGAGATTGCCACCCAAAACTACCTGAATGCGGCGTACGCCAAAAAATTAACTGATCTCACCAGCCTCATATCCTACAAATACGGCACCGCGACCCTCAGACCAGGCGCAATTCCCAACATCAAATCCCTCATCGCTGAATCCATCACAAAAAATCTCCCTGAATCAGAGGTATCTGCCAAATACAAAGAACACATTCAACTGCTTCTTGCCAAGACTAACATTTGGTACGTTGACAACCACGGCATGAGACAACTGGTTCATGATGATCAAATACTGGCCATGGCGGCACGCACGGCGAGATACAACTATGATGGAAATAAGGATCCTACCATCCAATTGGAACTCAGCATCCAACATTGGGGATTCCGCAGCGGATGGTACCCATACGAATTTACCAAGGTTTATGACAAAAACGGTGGAGCAGTAGCATTTGAGACATCTCAGTCACTGGAGCCAATGCCTACTGCTAGGTCATACGACGATCGCGTGGCAAATATCCTCAAATTCTCCAGGAGAATCATCTCCTGTGAAAATGAATTTTGCCTTGACCTACCAGATCCCTATTTTGAATACATTGCGTTTAAACAAATTTATCGCATGGCCTTTCCTCCCAGTTACACATGGACATGGAAATACTCCCCCAACACTGACTCTGTCTCCTTCCACCGAGTACAATCCAACTCCATCTCCTTCTCTTCACGTTCTCGTGTCCGATGTCAGGAGAAGTCCAATACGACTCCAATCCAATGCCAGGACAAGTCCACTGTGACTGCGTCGCATGAAACCCCGTCTACAATGCCCAATTTGGATCATCATTCTGCCCCACCTTTGGTGCCTTCTAACTTCAGTTGGACCTTCAATCCACAGAATGAAATTGCAACATTCCGCCGCCTGCCAAAATCAGCTCCCTCACCCTCACCACAGCCTCCGACACTTGCTGAGGGCACTGACCTTCCAAACGCCGCTCCTGCATACATCCGATCATTGCAACCTCCATGCCTTAATCCAATTTCCTCCAGACCGAATCATTTGCCTGCCCTTCGACTCTCCAGACGCCATCGGGATGCCCTCAAGGTCAATCTGTATCATCTATATGCCAACATCTTGTCGATGAATTGGTTCTATGATACTCTTGATTGATTGATTACAACCGACTGCAACCTCCCGATCATCGGTTCGTTGCCTTACCCCATCTCCTCTCCATCGACGTTCGATTCCACACTTCCACAATCAACCGATTGCTATTTGATTCTGGAATCGATAGATCTGCACCTACGGCTTGCCGTTGGTGCGTCTTCCTCTTCTCCAAAGACACGTCTCTCGACATTCCTTTTGTTTCTACAACCATGGAATTCGATAGAACCATGCCATTCGCGCTACGGTTTTGTATCATTCCCAACCATGGAATTCGTTTGAACCACAGACTTCAACTCCATGAGTGTTGAATCGAGGGGTGTGCATCTGCATCAAGGGGTGTGCACTGGATCACTGCATGACGCTTAATTTGCACGCGTTTCACTTACAGCGTTTTTTCCTCATAAGCCTCCACCAATTTACTTATGCTCCCCGCACGTGACAAGGATCCCACTGAAAACAACCTCAACGAACCGACTGATAATTCGCCACTCCTCCACCAAGTGTCGAATCAAGGGGTGTGTTACCGGTTCCGACGGTATCAAGATGAAGATATGATTCAAAGCTTGACGTTCATGTCACCTCACCACAAGCAGATTCCAGCAATCTACTTGATATCCAGCATCATCTCCCTAGACGATTCTGATTCTCGAATTAGGTCCGGATCCCTTCGTCGATCTCCCCTCCATTAGATCATCAAGCAATCCTTCCTCTCCAGTTCAATCATCAAGCAATCCTTCCTCTCCAGTTCAAGCGATTCACCGCGTTTCGGCGATTAAATTGCACTATGGTTGATCAAAGACACACTGCAATGCTTAATTTACATACGACCTCTACCGATTGGACTTTCAACAATGACGTTTGGTCTCTACATTCTACAATCCTCCTACGATTTGATTCTGTAACCCGATTCTACGTGTTTCGTCTCTATGACTACTTTTGACTTCCATTTGATTCTGATTCTCCAATCAATCGATTATAGTTTTCAACTGATTGAGGATCCACCAATGCCATTCTCCGATCGATCGATTTCTATGATTGGTTTCACCATCAATTTCTACGATTGATCACTCGATCACTCGTTCGACGACCCATACTCGGTTTTGTCCTCAATGATCCTGACTTCCCTTATCAATTGGATTCTTCGTTACCCCTCCGTTGACGGTCAACACCTCCAGCTTAATCGATTTGATTACTACTGCATGGTTCATTGATTGATCGATCTCAAACACTCAATCCGATTGCTAGGATATTTGACTCCACGGTACCATCCTGAATGACAATTCACTTTCTCCTCTCGGACGACTCTGCATCCCATCCGCGATACCAAACAAGTATTGTCCAACCATTCTCTTCTCCTCATCGATCTCCCCTCCGTTAAGATCATCAATCAATCCGTCTCATCGCTAATCGACTCGTTTGATTCTATTCAACGATCTCAAATCTCCCCCTTGGATCGATTCCTAATTCTACGATCACATAAGTTGAATCGGATCTCCTCTTCAAGGATACAAATTCCACTATGATGGTTTCCTTCGACTCAGTCGGTACTCAGGACAGCCAACTTCTTGGACATCGTCGCTTTCGTCTCCACGGATATTCGTTTTTCACCAATATGATTTGACAAGTTTCAGTCTATTTATACCATGGTCGATCCCTTTGCCGACTGTCGATCCCTTCTCCTCGTTGATCTCCCCTCCGTTGAGATCCTCAATGATCAACAACTCCTTCCCCTTGTCAATCAATTCTCAACCAGCCTCTACAATATGGTCCAACCCTTTGATGCCATCAATCAATCGTCTTCGATGCCGTTCACTCGACTCCTACTACCATTCGATTGGCGATACATTCGATCCCGCATCTACGGCTATGCGCCAATCTCCTCCCTACAATTTGGTTCTACGATCTGATATACGACCATATTGATCCCTACAATCTATCAATCGTATTCCACACTCAACCGATTGTGATTATTCAATCCCTTCGCATTTGACAATTCAATCTGGAATCGATAAATCTGCTTCCTCCTCTTCCCTCCGATTTTGGATTCCACTATATTCAATTCCTTCGACTCAATTGGTACTGAAGCTCAACCAACACACACGGCTTCGACTCCGTAATATCATCCTTCCACGATCTTTATTCATTGTTCCCCTACGATACTCAGACGTTCGAGGATCCCCTTTGCCTTATCCTCGACTTCTACGACTACGTCCCATTGAATTCTTTGCTACACTTGATATGGCATGAACTCTACAATTCGTTTCACGATCAATTTCTACGATTGATTCCGATTGTCCCAAGACTCGATACTGATAGATCTTGCTTCCAAGTATCCGGTTCAAATCCGTTGAAATCTTCAATGGAGCCTTCTGTTCCAGTTCAATTGATGCAGTTGATTCCTCCATACGGATTAATTCTATTCTACGACTATCTACGATTCTTCTTGTCCATCCCCAGTAGAGACTCCAATCCCTCGATTACGATTGGCAACTCTTCCACGATCAATCAACTCTCTCCACAGACGATCTAAAACTCCAATCTAATCAGCACTAAGTTTTACATCTCGCCAATCGCCCACTTATGATCGATTCCGTCCCAGTCAATTCTGATTCTCCAATCACTCTGTTCTAAGATCCATTCCGGTTAATTGACTCATCGACTCCACCGGTTTCGCGACCACGGCATACTCAAGCACCTCTCCTTCAATGCTACTCCGATTCTATGATTACAATCTTCCGATCCGATATCTAAGCTTAATTTTTAGAGGTCTACAAGATGGAGAACCGACTTGTAATTCAACACTCCTTCACTAAGTGTTGAATCAAGGGGTGTGTTGTCGGTCAAAAATACACGTACCCTACTTACGTACATTCTACGGCAGTTATATCCATTCTACACTTGAAAAGTTACTTATACTCCTCCAGAGATAAAATGACTTCAAGTATCCAGACATTTAGGTCATATCATGTGTTCTCTGTCTTATGACAAATTACACATGATCTACGACGACAGGTTTAGACATCCCCACATACAACACGAATAACACAGGGATACCGGTCGAATACAGTAAAATACACAGTAAAATTAAGAGCGTCTCTCTGAGCTCACTTCTCTTTAAATTTTAACATCATATACCTTTGGTCGATTTTTAGAGTAACAACAGAATACACCCGTTTCCTAGCAGAATACAGTACTGTTCTATACTAGCATTCCGCTCCATACTGGAATCAAGACGATCCCGTACCAGATTACACATATTTCATACCAAAATTCAGTATCGTTGCATACCCAAATCCAGTACGCAATTCAACTCATCCTTCTTTCTTACGAACAACCCCGTGAATGCGATATTTCCCACCAAAATTAAGTATCATTGCAGACATAAAGGAAAATTGCATACCCGAATCCGGTACACAGTCCAACAATACGGAATCCAACACATATTTCTTACCAAAATTCAATACCGTTGCATACCTAAATCCGGTACCCAGTCCAACAATACCAAATTCTCATCCGCGCTTCCTACAAAGAACCCATGAATGCGACACCTTTCAGTATCATTGCATACCCAAATCCGATACCCACTCCAACAATACTACCAAATCCACGGAATCAAGACAATCCCCTACCAGATTACACATATTCTTTCCTACCGAAATTCAGTACCATTGCATACCCAAATCCAGTACGCAATTCAACTCATCTTCGTTTCCTACGAAGAACCATCAACAATACACCCATTCCCTGACAGAATACAGTTTCCAGACAATCCCCTACCAGATTACACATATTTCCCACCCAAATTAAGTACCATTGCATACCCAAATCCGGTACACAATCCAACAATACAGAATCCAACACATATTTCCTACCAAAATTCAATACCGTTGAATATCCAAATCCAGTACCCAGTACAACAAAGCCAAATCCTCGTCCGCGTGTCCTACGGGAATTCAGTACTGTTGCATACCCAAATCCGGTACCCACTCCAACAATACCAAATCTTTATCCTAATCTTTCAAGTGTGTATAGCCTATTAATCAACAGTTAATTTACTTAAGTTTAAAAAAAAGTGTTCTCTATATTTTTCAGAGCATAACATATTCGATATACTAAAACAAAAATATTAATATATCACTTAATCTAAGGCATATTTTCCTTAAACACATAAAAGTGGAACTGTTTTGAACATAAAGTCACTACCAGAGCCTAAGGCTAAAAAATTAAACCATCTATTTTTAGTCTTTTCCAACCCCCCTGGAACCCCCCAACCTCACACAGTTCGAACAAGGGGGACTTGTAGCAACAACTCCCCTGATTTTTGTGCCATCTGACAAGAGTGATTTGTTTTGCCTAGGCCATCTGACGGTTTTCAATAGCCCAATTTTGGCAGCTATGCACGTAAATCCTTTCAAGAGTCTTTTCAAAATCGAAGCGTTAAAGACGTTACTAGACATTATAGTTTAACGGCTACTTATGCGTCTAAAATTTTGCAAAGACGCAAACCGTAACTATGCGTCTAAATAAATTTTAGACACATAATTATGCGTCAAATTTTTTTAGACGCATAACTATGCCTTATTTGTCTTAAGTAAGACGCATAATTATGCCTTATGCATCAGCGTATTAAGTAAGACGCATAGTTATGCGTCTTACTTAAGACGCTTAGCTATGCCTTATGCATCGTAAGTAAGACGCATAATTAACGTCTTTAACGCTTCGATTTTGAAAAGACTCAACCGGTACGTAAATCGGGCAGGAATGAAAACCGTTGGATGGCCCTGTCAGTCGTAGGTCAAATCTGTCCGTAACCGCGTAATTTATTGAGCGAGTTTTGGGGATGCTGGAGCCAGCAACATCGGCGATGTGCAAAAAGAAATAATACTGATGTGTGTTGAAATCAGCGTGTTACAAGCACGTGATGCTACTGTAAACGCGATCACCTTAAAGAATAAAGTTAAATCTAACGAGAGATTGGGTTATATCCTATTAGTGAGATAAAATGAAAAGTATGTGCCGTTTGCCTAAATGGTGCAATTGTCTCATTTTCTCCCAGCCCATACAAGTTTGTATGGAGACCCAGTACTGACTGGTATGTTCTCACGTGCTGTCATGTTTTTAGTAATTTGGTAAATGGGTGTGCGGCCATCGTCTGTGCGGTGCTCCAACACACTCCTGCGTCACATTGTCATAAAGGTCGATGGGGCGTTAAGTAAAGAACTCCGCTCAGCCCTTTTTGGTTCCCGCGCGCAGTCGCCTAATTGCTTCGAATTCTGCTTTGTAAGTTAAGTAATCCTCTTATTAATTCCGAGGATTTTGTTTCTAAACTTTCGGAACAGTGAGCCTTGTAGTGGTTTGGTGAAAATATCAGCCAGCATCTCTCCCATGGGACAGTACTCCACTGTAGCCTCACCATTCTTCACCCGGTCTGTTACCATGAAGTATCTGATGTTAATGTGCCTGGTTCGCTTAGTGCTGGATCTTTTCCCACTGATCTCCAGCCATATCAAGCTAGTGTTGTCTTGGTAGAGGATGTTTCTTTTCCCTAGAACTGGCTTGTCCAGGCGTTCACCCTCGATGGGGTTGCATCCTTGAGAGTGGTAGCCTTGCCATTGGAGATAATATCAACACCATAGGTTGAAAGGCAGGTGATCATCAACTCCTACCACTTCGGCTTCCGTAGAGCTTTTGGTATTGATCTTTTGTTTGGTTGACATGGACAAGACTGCGCCTTGTCCCATGGTCAACACGGCCCCGGTATGACTTCGCATGTCGGAGTGCACAGCAAAGGATGCGTCTACATACCAGTACAATTGCCCAGTTCCATCCCATCCTAATACCAAGGGAAGAGGAATGGTGTCTCACAAGTATGCCAGCACCCGTTTAAGTTTCTTTTGGTAATGCTGATTGGGCTTTTGCACCTGAATACACAAGAAAGCAATGGCGGTCTGTATGTCGGGTCGTGCCCGTTTTGCGGCAAACAGCAACTTGGCAACACAAGAGTGGAAATTTTCTTGTTCTGATTTGCATAGTGGCAACGACTCATCTGACACCTCAAACAAGTGGGATGCTGCTGAGGTTGGGGCTGTCTTGTCCTCCTGTAGTTCAGCTGGTAAACTCTCCAGCACGTCTGCGAGGTAGTCAAACATACTGAATTTTAACTTTCCTTTTTCGCTGTAGTCTATGGTCATTCCGACATACTCGTGTATCTTTCCTGGAGTTACTGACAATGGTTTGAGTGTCCCAAATTCTGTGTTTAGCTGTTCTAGCATTGCGTCCACTACAGTTGACTGTCAATGCAATATTTTTATGTCATTCACGTGCCACACAATGGTCATTTGATGTCCATTCACCATCTTGTTTATGGTAGACATGTCATATGGGTTGGCAGTGAAACCTTTGGCGGTGAGGAAAGCCACAAGCTTTACCCAGAAGAGTCATGCGGCTCTGAGGGTACCATAGATGGCCTTTTTGGCTCTAACAAACATGACCTTTCGGCCATTGCGATTGAGGAGGTACTTCTTGTACAGTTGCGGGTCGATGCAGGCCAGGAGTTCAGCCATGGTACCATCCAGACGGATAAACACTTCCTCATCCTCGGGTTATCAGGGTTTGGAGGAAGGCCCCTGGGATGTCGGCCGTGGCCACATCTCGTTCTTCGATGGCGCCGATGAGACAAGAGAGCATTAGTGCATATAGTGATACTGTTGGTGAGGAGGCCTCATCTTTTGATATGAAGGCGCGTTGCGATCTTCCATCAGCACATCCCCTAGCCTTAACCTTGCCGCAGCGTTTGCGTTTGAGGAACATGAGGTACTGTAGTGACCGCTGTACTTGCTCCCTGGTCATGTCCCGGGGGTGAATGGGTTCCACGACTTCCATGTCGTGCATTTGTTTGAGTTCACTTAGAATGGCTTCCACACCAGGCTCCCCAAACAGCTCAAGGCCCTTCTTGATTCCATATTGTTTGGTGGCCAGAGTTGCGCCCAGGTTGTTGTATTGTTTGAGGGCAGATGCAACAAGAACCACAGCATGGTGCTCCTTTTCAAGCCCTCGTACCGCTGACCAGTATCCCGCGGAGAAGAATGTCCGGTGGTGGGTGGTGTCTTTGTATCCCTCCCCTGCTTTGAACTTGTTGTGTGTCCGTTGTACTGTAGTCCAAAGATTGTATTGGGGTTCGGGGCTAGGAGGCTCGCCCGGCGTGATGTCAGTTGGGTCGTCAGTTGGATCAGAGGGCTCAGCCATTTCCTCTACTTGAACGGTGGAGAGGCCGGCATTTGGGTCGGCCGGCGCGCCGGCCGGTATGTTGTGATTAGGTTGGGCGCGGGCAGCCGGCGCGGCATGCGTGGGAGTCAGGATTGGGGCTTCCTGTTCTTCATCCTCTGGGGCATCATCATCTGTTAGTGTGGGGATGGGCTCTGTTGGAGCCTCATTCATTGTTGTTGTTGTGGATTCCACCTGAGTACTGGCCGGATTGATGTCTGGGGCAATGGCAGTGTCCTCAAAATAGAACTCCCCCGGCTTTCGAGGGACACTCCAGTGAGGACAGTGTCAATGGTTGCGTCGTCATCGATGTCGGGCGTGTAGGAAGGGTTGGTGGCATCATCGGTAGGATCATGGGAGGTGTCATCAATGTCCAAAATGGTGGTGTGGCCCAGGGTGTCGCCACACCAAAGCCCAGTGGGGGCCTGCTGCTCGTCGGCAATGGCGTGTACTCGCCAAATAACGGTGTCCGTCATGCAGGCGAGGGTAGCAGACTGGCGATGAATACGTCGCCCCGTCTTGAGATCAAAAAGGAAGAAACCTCCTTGTTTGTTGTTGGATGACCATAGATAAATAGCATCAGTGGCGCGGGGCTTCATGGTATTATCCTGTGCGTCCTCGTGCCCTAACACGTAGTCTCCAAACTGAAATTTGCAGTGCCAAGTAGCGTGGAGTTTTTCTCCAGTGATGATCTCTTGGGCAGAGAGAGTCGTGTTCAATCCACTGGTCATTGTAGAGCTATTGAGCCAGAAATTGACTCCGTTGACTAGTTCAATCACCATTCGTGGAGGCATGCAATCAAAAGGAACTGCGGCGAATGTGCAGCGGCACTGTTCCTTGCTGGTGCGATTGTCCCGCTCGATGTGTGGTTCATGCTCATTGCGAGCAGTTACATGAAGGGTGATGGGTGTGGGTAGAGACAACAAATCATTGCTAAGGTATGCAAACTCATTGTCTCCAAACACCTGTGTGACACGAAAACCTCTCCGGTGATACACCCCTATGGCTGCTTTGAGGCACTGTAGGAGAGTTGAATGGCGCGCATTGTTGATGGCTCTGCTGGTCCGGAACCGGATGTGGTGGGAGATGGTCCTAAAAAACTTGATTCCATTGACAGTGTAAACATCCACTACCAGAGTAACTACGTCGTATCGGGCCAACACCTCCGGGGTAACCGGCAGGACTTCATCATGCACACGTGCAGCCTTGCGCCGCACTGTCTTGCCCTTGATAATGTTCGTATTAACCCCAAAAATGTCCTCTGTCATGAGGACATCCTTCCTGGTGATATCACAGTTCTGAACGCGATTGTTATCTATCATGTAGAGGAGCTCTTTTGTACTGGGGAACCCCATAATTTCTTGTAGTTGTTGAGCTATTCCAGCTCTTTTAATGTTGGTATGGAGTAGAACTCCTTCTTCCCCTCCTCAGTTGTGATGGCAAAGATAGTCTCATCTTGGTTGGCCAGATTGCAGGTGTAGAGGTTGTTACTGGCCCTGTCGAATCGCCGAGTTGTCCCATCATCCTTATGTACATAGAAGGACTGAGAGACGCTGGTGTCCAATGTCACCCGGTACTTGTCCGACACCAGTCCCAATCAGAGGATGTTTGCAATTCCACCTTCTAGATACCACACCATGCCAAACCTGGGGAAGTCACCAACCATAGTGGTGGCTACACTCCCAGCGTTGCAGTGAATCACAATTCGGCCATTCTCAGGGTGTGGCCGGATGTTGCGCAGTAGAGCTTTGTTGCTGATCACGTTGCAGGATGCCTGGCTATCCAAGAGGAGGAGGTTTGGGTCAAGCTTGCCCTGGCTCTGGGCTAGTAGAAATTCTGTGTCGGGACTGATAGTGTCCTCCGGCTCATCTCCACACACCCCATTCCTGGGCTCCGCGCTCCCACTCCTGGGCTTCTCACTCCTGGGCTTCTCACTCCTGGGCTTATCCCCAATAGATAGCTCCTCATCACTGAGCCACTCATCCTCTGAGATATCGCTGTCATAACTCCTGATTGATGTGTCACTGTCACTTTCCCAGCTCTCTGTTCTTTGCCTCGCAACCAGCATTGGTACCTCATTGTCTGAATGAGACTCTTCGTCCGATCCGACACTGGTAGATGATATTTCCAGGTCACATATCTGCATGAAGCATACTTCCTCATTACCAAAAGTCTCACCCTCGGCAATCCCGTTGATCAAAAGTTGATGCACCTTCCTCCCATCCCCGTCCGATCCAAGTCCTTGGATGTAGGACCAACCGGGACCCGCTCCCACCAATTTGAAGAGGATTCCCCATAGTGTATTGTTGTCTTTTGTCCAGTGGGATCCTGAGTGAACGGTGCAACGTATAGAATATTCGTTCCAGTTGGCATACGTATCTGTTGGAGCAGACCCAACGGTCCCCCCCCTCTCAGCATCACCGACCATCGAGTCCTTTCGAATTGTTTATAGTAGAGATGTTTTGGTGACACCCCTTTTGTGTCTAAGATACTCCCTAAACCGTTCATCGAATTCCTTGAATTTTGACATTGCAGTGAGTGGTTCTGGGAGAGTAAGGTCCCCGGCCGCCGTGTTGCTGTCATCCTCCTTGAGAGACTTGAGGCGCTCCCGAGTCTTGGATTCAGCATCCGGATCAGCTACCCAGTCAACTGGGGTAGCTGTGGCTCCAATGAGGGGCTGAAAATCGATCCACGCCACAAACAACTTGAGTCGATCCCCAAAAACCCTCCCCACATACACTTGCTTTGGGTCCGGGCAGTAGTTGTGTTTGGTCTTGTTGACACCATTCACCAGGGATTTGATAGCAGATTCATCCATGTCCCGCAGGGAGTCGGTACTGCTGTGGCCGGTCCGGAAGAGCTCATCCGCCGTGATTCGGTTCAGCCCGAAGGATTCCAAGATTTCTCTGAAGACTACCTCTGTTGGGGTTAAAGTCCTTTCCCCTGCGTACCCAGGGATTCCCTCAAGTTGATTAGCGCGTTCGATTGCGTCTTGAACCTCCTGTGTGAGCGACGGGGCCCGGTTGGTATCCATCATGGTCCTAATGAATTCCATTTGCGCTGCTGTAAAGCCAAGATTGGCAGGAATGGCTGGTCCATTGTTAGCAGGTTCACCAGCTACTGCGTTAGCTGCTGCAGCCGCTGGATTAGCGGCCGCATTGTCGTTGCGTTGGTTCTGTCGGGCTGTTCTTCCTCTCACCATGGTTGGTATTTGGTCCGGAATAGCTGTTTACTTGATCTGTAAGTGATATATGAATGATTTTCTGAGAGAATTCTGTATTTCCCAAGCAATCACTCCCCTCGCGATATCACTAGTAGTGGATATTTCTCCCTGTAGAATTTGCAAACGTTTCTATTCCGAATGAAAATCACCCCGTTGCCCCTTACTTAAGCAAACTGTTCGGGTTCCGGTTTCGAATCATGGCCGTTGAGTTTATTCGTGCGGGAATATATTGACCGTTAGATCCGGCCTGCTGCATGTTCCCGTGGGATTCTGGGGCCGTTGAATTATTTTCACAGGGATTGGGACCGTTGGTTTGTTTTCCCGTTATTTTACGGTTACAAGTCCATCGGGTCCCCCTATTCAGCGGGAGTTGAAATTATTGTAGAATAATTCAACTGCCATCTCCGTATAGTTCGTAGGCTCAGAACAGCTTAGTGCACACGTCTGTACGCTGTCCCACCTCATGTGAGTATCATATTGACTCGTATAGAGAAATCGATCCCTCCTAACTGTACTCGCACCTACTGCTATCTGTGAGCTTTAAGCTCCTAACTGTTGGTGTTACTGTTGTTGTTGGTGGGGTCTTCTTACTCATCTTTATCGTGTCATTTCGAGACCCCATGTGGGTCTCTTCCATTGTTTGAATTGGGACACGTTTACGTTTGAATGTAGAGACTGCGGTTGTTCTGGCCCCCCCCCGGAGTTCGATGTGTTGTACTGATGGCATTTGTTTGTTCCCCTATGGCCATTATGTCGTTTGAGGGAAGCAAGAGGTATTAGCTCATGCCCGGCTGCACTAGTGCCATTACCCGTCTAAGTGCTCAAACATGGACATAGCCTTCAGGGGTCTTTGATTAGCCGGTGATCAGTCGGTAATCTTTCTCTCTTCGTCCATTGTCGTGTGGACACTCCTTATGTGGTTAGAGTTTGGGTCTGATAAACTTTGATTCCTACTCCGTGTCGTTAGATTACAGTAGGAAGATTGCAGTAATATTGATTAGATTCTAAAATTGTGAGCATTAGGATTAAGTTATATTCGGATCGAACTGCACCTCAGTCGGTCTCTCTTTACAGGTCGTATATGCGTTGAGACGAATCGTATAAACAGTTATTTGCTTTGGCGAATCACACGAGTAACTGGTTTAGTCTGTCTGTATGTCCTTAACCGCGTGATTTCTAGACAAACAAACAACCAAACATGACAACCAAACATGATACTTGTCTCCAGCGACAACTCCTTTTGGGTCTATGATCTGCGTTTCGTTCACAGACGAATTTCTCGCCGATAGCATAAATTGTCCTTTCATAGTTCTGTACTTGGAGCGGAGCTGATAAAACCCGGTAGGGAAAAGAAAAGGAACGAAATCCATTCATCATCCGACACTGGATATCGTACAGCGACGCTATCTGTGCCGAAGAGCAGCGGCCCGGTTTGCCCACTTAGTACCAAAGGTGACGGGACGTTTTACGCATGGAAGAAACGTCGCTTGGCAATGAGAGTTTATTGCAGCGCAATGAGGATGGCGTGCATTCCTCCTCTGTGTACCGATACGATACCAGTACTGAATATAGAACGATATCCGAAAAATCGTCGTAGACACACGACAAAAAATATTCTGTATAATACTGTGTAATTACAGAGCACCAAGAAGCAGTGTATGCGATGCTTCAATACCCACAACTGAGAATCCATTTTTCCTCCGTTTCCTGCTATACAAGCATAATACACAACTATGATTGCCGCATAACACAACCAAAACTCCATAGTACACGCAATAACAATAGTATTACAATTTCGAAGAGGAGAATCGACAAGCCTTTGTGATTTCTCCGTTGCTATTGCGCTCTTCGTCGACACACAAGTGCGCCCTCGTTCCAAAATAGTTCGTAGTTCGAGAAGGAACAAAGAATGCTTGCTGCAAACCAATTTTTGGGTTGGGTCGATGGATGATCGTGTGCAGGTAGTGTAGACGGTCGTGCTAAGTGGGAATTTATGTTCCGGGCGGCACTTACCGTGGCTCCGCAAGAATGAATGTCCTGCGTATAGTACAGTATCCGTCGAATTCGAATGGATGGTGAGCAAACTATTATTGTATTGTTAGTGGTATCCCGCAAAGTACTGTATTGCTTGGAAAACTCCTATTTTCCACCGATTCCTTCCAGCAAAGTCCACGAGGGGTTGGCAAGACAATCCCATTCTTGCCGATCCACTACTGTACAACCAACCATGATTCAAACGGTACATGTATGTTTGTTGCCCGGCATGAGGTTCATTCTCGAGAGTTCTACACAAGTACATTGCTCAGTACCGTACTGCTGTTTGGTTCATTGGTTTGGTTTGTCCTTAGTTCCTTCCCTTGCGGTGCGATCCCCATGCTGTACTTACTCCCAGAATAAAAAGCTGCAGACAGACAGATTGTTTCTCTTTCGATGGATGGGTTGTGGCCTAGGTCGGATAATTCGGAATCCTCGACATGACATGATGTTGAAAGAATTTGAATCTGAAGGCATCCAACCCATTCAATGTACGCGTCGGTCGCACGCAATCGTGTCGGATTGGTGCAACCACATGACCCAACCGCACGATGCAACCGCATCGCCCACCACTGTTTGATATTCATTCAACAGAACAAGCGAGCAGGCAATGCGCCCATTCGTTCGTCCGTCCGTGATATCCGAGGAAATGCTTCCCCCACCCCCACCCAGTCAAGCCGAACCCGACGTGTAAATATTGCCTAGAATCAAGTAGACGGTGTTTTTCAGGAACCCGTCCATGTCAATCTGCCATATCGGATCGATGGGGACCGCACCCTCAGCAGTGGTAATCCTCACGTGGTGATCCACCACGATCATCATTGTTGAGAGCAATCGGCGAAAGCTCTTGTTGTGCTCGATTGAATTTCGGGTCAGTTTCTTGTGAATCTGACCGATGTTGTTGAGAATCATCATTTCGAACCGGATGCTCCGGATCGAAGCGCTAAAAGTCGGCGATGCCAACGGCGGATCTTTCTCGCTCTCGTGGTGCAAAATGTTCGCTTGCATGTCGTACGTAAGCTGGTAAAGTTCTAGGGCCTTATCAGCCCTGTTTGCTCTATCTGCTACCGTTTGGGTGCTGAGACCCATGAGGTGATTGGTCAGAGCAAGGTTGAAGGTGATGATGAGGTAGAGGGCGGGTCCCATCACATGGCCCTGGCATTCCACACGGATGGGTCTTCGTGTCACGTAGCTCCCACCGGAAAAGGCTATTGCTTCGGTTGGATTTTGGGAGGGCTGATCGTCGTCGTCGTCGTCGTCGTCGTTGTTGTTGTTGTTGTTGTTGTTGTTGTTGTTGTCGCCGTCGTTGATGGGTTGTCTTTCCTGCGGATGACGTTCCTCGTCGCTGTCGCTGTTGTGATTGTTGTGATTGTTGTCGTCGTCGTCGTCCCCCAAAGGTGCCGAGACTCTTCCCACAACTCGGGACCTCGTAATGCACCCATCCAGAGTGCAGTGATGGCAGGTGCAGATGCTTTCTCTCGGTGGTGGTTTTTTCCTCGATAACGTGAGAGCTCGCGTCAAGGATGTCGCCGCTCGGCTATACAGTCCAACTTCAATGCAGGAAGCAGCGCTGTTGTTCATTTCCTGTGCATACAATTGGGATCGAAAGGGGGACGACGAGAAGGTAGACGACGACGACGACGACGACGATAGTGACGGCAGCGGTGGTGGTTGTGGTGGAGGGTCAGCCATAGCAGTAACAGCTGAGCTAACGACTGTGACACCCAACAATAGAACAGCAAGCAAGTGATGTTTAATGAGGAAACAAGGCGAATTTTGTGTTCGTTCGTTAGATCGATCGATCGTTGCTTTGCTTGTTCCTTCACTTATCCCCCTCGTAGGTTCGTTCGAAAGCTGCCTATCTATCCACTTCGTCGGTCCCTTCCTTCGGTTGTAAACAAAAGATTGCGGTAGAAAAACGAAAAAGATTGCAACATAATTGCCGTGCTGTGTTATTCGCCGTGTCTTCCTCATCGTCCCATCCTGAAAAACCGAGGAAATTTATTCGGCCCAACGTCATGAGACTCGGTCAATTCACTCGGGTCGACGCATTTAATGGCCCGGCAGCCAGGAAGGTTCCCATAGAATCCGAAGGAAAATTCCTGGAGAGACTATTGTTGTCGAGAACGAGGTTATACTTAGGCGCGACATCCTTAGTCTCATAGAACCTACCGTTGGGAAGTAGACAGTTCGGCGCATATTTCGCCATCCCCGACCACAGCAGCATTTCCTATGGGCCGATGCCGCATGCAACCCTGTATCCGTACGAAAAAGGACTCACAGCTCCTATCGGGTTCTCCTAAGCTGGATATCGGATTTCTTCCTAAGTGTTACGAAGTAACATGCAGTTAATCTGGACGTTCGTGCACTTCATACATTTATCATTCTATTTTTGTTCCGTGGGAAAAGTTCTTGGTCATTTTTTTTCATTTGGAAGCACAAAAAAATAGAGTCAAAGGAGGAAATGCAGTGACAAAAACTGGCACAGAATTTTCTTGAAATTTCTGGGAATGGCGATTGAGCTGTTATCACAAAGGATTATCAATATTTAACCATTACCGTTAAAGAATCCAAGAAAATATCAGTAAAAACTATCATCGTCTTGGTCAAAGCGTCAGTGGACAGTATCAGTGTAGCAAAGAAAATAGCACCAAAGAATAAGGAGAACAATAAGAAAAAGAACTCGATGGTTCATCTCTTCGCATTATTTATCCCCACATGGCATAAAAGTAGCTATCTTCAAAGAGGCGCCGTTAACGATTCGTGCGCAGGAGTGTAGCGTTTTTGGCAATGATGAGAAATGTTACGAAATGACTTTATGAGGCTTATGTTCCAGAGGTCACATAAATGACATTAGCGGGGCTTCCCAAACCAAAAATCTTTCTCACAAAATCTGTGGCTTTTCTTTCTACCGCAAACCCTGGCGATTTTTTTCATCGGAGAAAGGAAAGTCTGCAAATGACGTAGTATGGATTTTGCACTTTATTCGAAGTATCTTAGTGACCTGCCAATGTCACAGACTTTTGCGGATTTTCGTGTATGGGATGGTTAGTACTCCAAGGCTGATTCGCCAGTCAGTACACACACCATAGTCAACAGCGAGAAACAGATACTACGATTCACGCTACTGAACAACGGAACACAAATGCATGTCTTCTCGCTGCATTTGACTGCTTTCTCGAACAACGAGGAACATGCCTCTCACCTGTTCTCCACAATATTCAATTTGAGTCAACTCAATTCGAGACTAATCAGTTCATATTCTTCAATTCAAACGAACTATTCATTATTTCGAATCATTTCTCTCACCGATCGATATTCACAACTAGTGTGACAAAGTGATCATGAATCGTATCATACGAGATCCACAACACAACCGTCTTCAATCACATCATCACAGAGCAGGAGCAGGAGGAGTATCCGCGAGCTTATTTCGAAAGAGTATTCTACAGTCAGCAGCAAGTGCTGCTACATCTGCTTCGGATCACCGTCGGTGCACGATAACAGAACATGATCGATGGGACGATACCGTTCAAATTGAAGATAAGGCCAAACGATTCCACAATGAGGCACCATCGAAGGATTCTTCCTTGGCTATGCCACGAAGGAAACGACGGGGGTCTCAGCGCCAATCGCAACAACCACAATGCCAACCATCGGAGCTCTACGATTCGTTCTCGGAACGAATTGTTCTGCCGGGATCGCCTTCGACCGGATTGGAACCACCCACAATATTAAACCCTGTCACGAACCAAAACACTCGGAAGATGCTAAATGACTCGCATGATTCGTATTCCGAATTGATTAGTCTGCCGCTTGCCTTGACGGCAGGACTAGAGCGACGAAGTGCAACACTACCTTCAATGCTTCCGCCGTCATCGCTGGGTCGACCTCCCATGAAACCACCGTCGGAACGACGGTACAATACCGGCATTCGGACGACCCACTGTGGCATCGACGAATACTTACTCGATTCTTCAAGTCCATGGTCACAAAAACAGCATCCTAGACGCCAGTCCTCGCAATGTAGTGTTATCAGTCACGAGTCCGAGGTATCCGTCCTGTCCTCCGTATTTCACGCAAACGAGATCGACGAGTGTCTAGACGTTTCGTCGTCGTCTTCCTCGTCCGATAGCATCCTCTCGAGTCTTCCGAATTCTATCACGTCCTCGGGCAGTTCGAGTGACATATGCGAACCACGATACTACCCCAAAGCATTAGCTTCGGCCTTGTCGACGTCTGGCAGTCTTCGAACGAGGACGACAGTCAGCTGTTCGAACTCTGTCACAACGCTCGAAACCGACGAGGAGCTGGGCGATGCAGCCGAACCCGTGAATACGGCAAACAAATCGAATATCCCTCACTTTGGAACCATTTCAACACAATTGGCGACGAACGTGACACGTTTCACGACGACGGCGTCACAGCAACAGCAACGGCAACAGCAACGGCAACGGCAACGTCAGCGTCAACCGCAACCGCAACCGCAACCGCAACCGCAACAGCAACCGCAAGCAATGAATTCGACAACAGTCTCGGCCGAACGATTGAAGAAGCTAAACGACCTGCGTGCCAAACTACACAATCTTCGTTCCGATTGTCACCGAAGGATTGCCGAGAGTCGGGCTTCGTTGAATTATTTTCACGACAGCCGATCGTCCATCGCCACTTTCGACCAGCACAATTCGTCTGCGTCGTCATTGCTGTCGGAGTCGCAGCAGCACAAGCAGCAAACAAAACAAAAACCGCCCTCGCTTCCTCCCATGGAGGAGGATTCTCTCACCATCGAGGAGGTATTTCAGCTCCGCAATGGCGGGTCTTCGGCAAAAATCACAAGCGAATCCAATCATAGTTCCGAAGACTTGCCGCACGGCAGTGGTCCGAGCACCAACGGGACGGAGAAGAATTGCCGCAGTCCCGCTCAAGGACGAATGGAAAACATCGTCGAGGAGAAGGATGACAACGTGGATGAGGTTGACAACGACGTGAGTCAGAATCAACAACTTCAAGCGTCCATTTCACCGACCACCAGCATCATCGCTGGCGTGAGTAGCAACGACAGCAGGGATGGCAGCAAGCCAGGATCAGAGCAATCTCTTACCCTTAAGGATGTGTTCGGAATCCGGTTTGGTAGCAGTAGCGAAGAATCATCATCATCGTCCCGTTCTATGGACGAAGACATTGACGACGATGCCGCTGTAGCGGGCGGTAACTGCGATGAAGCGCTAAGGATCAAGAGCCGAAAGAAATCAGGAACTTGTTCAAAGTCGTCGTTGGTACTATCGCCCTCCTCGAATGAAAATCTCGAGGAGAATGCCACCACACAGAGCATTCCTAATGATAGTAGCATTTCCATCAGCACGTGTTACGACGAGGATGACGATAACGATCCAAGCGATTCGAAAACGAAAACGAAAACGAAAACGAAAACGAAAACGAAGAAGAAGAAGAAATCGAAAAAGAAGAAAAAGTCCGAGAGAAAAAGTCGGGGGCGACACCGCAGCAAAAACCGCCGGAGTTCCAGGTGCGAGTCCCCTAATGCAACGAAACGATCCAGGGGCAAAAAATCCGAGAAGCGCAATCGAAGTTCTACCCCTCATCCTACCCCTCGCAAGTTTGGGTCGGGCAGCAGCAGCAGCAGTAATAATAGTAGCCAGAGCAAGAGCGGGGAAACTTCTTTTGCTTCCAATCCTTCGATTGTCAGCAACACTCTGGATACCACTGAAAGGCGACAGCGGGCGTCGTCCGTCGGAAGATTGGCCAAGAAATTCGAGAAAGACGCCAAGAACGTGCACACAAAACCCGATTACGCTGGTCTCCTGTCGGGAGTTGGTACCAATAGATACGAGGACCAAACCGGAACTACTCCCAACCAATCAATCTCGCAATCGCGTGCGATGAAAACGACGACAGCAACGACAACGACAACGACAACGACAACAGGGTCATGTATGAAACCTACAGGCATCACTGCCAGCAACACGGTTTCAACAGACCCTCCCGCCAAGAAGTTGAACATGGCACCTCTGTCTTCCACCGTAGTGGGAAGAATGACAAAGGTGTTCGAACACACGAAGCAGTATTCGGAGAAATCCCTTCGTCACAGCCGACGAAACCTGGTGACAGCGGGAGCAGCAACAGACTCGCCGTCACCGGCTTCAACTTCGTCCTCGGCCCCCACTTCTGGTACTGGGACGATTCGCCGCCAACAATCCTTGCGCATCGGACGAATGGTCAAGACCTTTGAAAACAAGATGATCATGAACACCGAGAAATACCGACGCGAAATTTTTGTCGGCGACCGTGACCGAACCCAGAACGAGCCAGAGCCGTTGTCTACCAACAATCAGAAGAGCAATCGTCGTACCTCGCTTGTCCGATCCAAGAGCAAGCCGTTCGCGGTTGGTAATAGCAATAGCGACGACGATGACGACCAGAAACCAATGCTCCAGTCGTGGAGACAAGACGGAGACGACAACGACGATGCTGCTGCAAATTTTCGCACGAGCACTACCAGTATCACGGCGGGAAACAGCCGCAGCAGTGGTATCCACGTCCACGGGAGCGACGCGGATGCCAATGCCGATGCCGAGCCATCGTCGTCGCCACAGCCACCGCCCGTGCGGACGCGAAAACCGCGGCGATCGTCGAAGCGCGGCACTGAGCGAGGAACAGGAACGATTCTGCAGCGGCTGAGTCGGTACAAGAACTTCCGGACCAACGAGGTTCCCTCCTCACCACGGCCTCGACCCCGATTGGCACGTCGATTCTCTCTCACCAAGAAGACTGCAGAAGCGATGAGCACGACGAGATTGCCGATTGAATCGTCCACGGCCTACCTGGCAATGGATCTCTCCGAAAACGAGGAGGATCTAGGACTCTAAGCGATCTGAAGTACTGTACGTGCACTTCGTATCATACAGTAGATTTCAATAATAATAATAATAATAATATTAATAATATTGTAAAAATAATATCATAGAAAACGAATCAATAGGTGTTGTAGCGAGTCACGGAACGAGGGATCACAAGATCACGAGTGACGCACTATGAATGGAACAAGAACAGACAAAAGATCTAGTGGAAGCCAGGGAGGAACAGCAGCAACAAGAGACATAGATATCCTCCCAGCAAAAAACCTATCCACTTTAGTTGCTGCACCTCTTGCAATCGAATCTGGTAGTAGATGCTACTAGCTTATAGAAATTAAGCTTCTGTAAACTGGTACAGACCGCTATCACTCACTACGTTTGTGATAGCCTCAGTAGCCTACCTACTTGTAGTACTGGATGTGCAGTATTTATAGCTCATAGGTGTGTTGGTGGGTTAAGCAATGCTAGAGGGGGATCCGGGAAGTGCCAGCCTGTTGCTAATTTTGGCAGGCTGGTCCGGTCCCATGTTGCTTTGCCCACACACCGGCGCACAGCTTTTGGCCGTTAAGCCTTTTCTGCGGGCGGGCGTGGTGGGCCTTTTACTTATTCTACTACTAATCGTTTTAGGAGCAAAAATAGTGAGCTGTAGGCTTGGTTCTTGCTGGCGGAATCCTTTACAGGCTTGTTGGTGCTTTCCCTGTAATTTGATGCTTACAGTGCTGGAATTGCTGTATGCCGTGAGGAGTAGTCATAGAGTTCGTACCTACGTTGGTGATACAGTGAGATCTTGCATACTCAAGGGTGTTCCTTGGTTTGTACGTCGTACGGCGTACGTTCCACGTGGCACTACCATTCCTTACATTCGGTTCGCTACATCAACTATCACTCACTACGTTTGTGATAGCCTCAGTAGCCTACCTACTTGTAGTACTGGATGTGCAGTGTTTATAGTCCATAGGTGTGTTGGTGGGTTAAGCAATGCTAGAGGGGGATCCGGGAAGTGCCAGCCTGTTGCTAATTTTGGCAGACTGGTCCAGTCCCATGTTGCTTTGCCCACACACCGGCGCACAGCTTTTGGCTGTTAAGCCTTTTCTTCCAATGGGCCATAAGGCTACAGGGTGGGAGCTGGCTGGAGAGGAACCTGGAGGGGGCATGGAGGACAGCAAGGGTGGGTGAATCATTGGGGAGGATTCACAGAGGAAGAGTCCCCAGAGGGGGATCAGAGATAGCTGCCAGGGGGAGTGGGGGCCGCGGCTGGCACCCACTCGTCAGGCAGGAAGGAGTGTGTTCCATTATTGAACATTGCAGAGGCAAGGTTCTTGAAAATGGGGAGGGACTGTTGATGGAGGTACCGCATCATGCAATCACTGTGCCATCTCGCAAGGAGCTTGATGACATTAGAATCACATTTGCCCTGGAGCAATGCCATAGCCTCTCCCGCTCGAAGGGATCGGGCAGAGATTGCTGCAGGGGAAATGCCTGTGGTATGGTAGAGGGTCTGGGCATAGACTCTCATGGAGGATGTGACAGTTGCCGCGCGAACGAGGGTGAGAACCCCATTGTCAAAGTAACTGGCAAGCTTGAGGTCTGGGCTGAAGGGGTGGGTGCTAGTGCAGCAGCGCTTGAGATGTAGTATCTGGCGAGCGCACGCTGCCACAGGGCAGCAGAGGGAGTCACCACTTCGTGCATGAGCCACTACTTCACCCTTGTCCCCATTCTTCTGTGTGGTGAAGGTGAGGGTAACAGAGGTAGCAGCAAGAAGCGCATGTTCCGGGCCATCATGGTGGGCAATTCTGGAGCCCAGGTAGAGGGTGACCTCCTTGAGGTGGAAGGCTTGATCATCCCTGGTAGTACCAGTGTACTCACCAGGTCGGAGGCAAAAGAAGAAGGCTATGCAGATCATGTTGGCAATAGCCTGCCGGGAAGGGGAAGGGTAGTCATGGTATGCAAATCGAAGGGCATGCATGACAAGGGTGATTGGGACGGGTTTGACCCGGCAAGGGGCGGGGTCAAGTTTAGCATAGGCCTTGAACTGGGCAGTTAGCCGGAAGTCAAGACTGCCGGTTGAATTGGTCTGGGGGTCTTTGGCCCCCAAGCGGGCCAGCGTCTGGCCCACTGACCTGAGGCTGTCCGATACTGTGCGAGATCTGATGGGCTTGCGGCTACAGGAGAGTCGGCCATCATGGAGGCGCTGGGCAAAGACTTGGAGGATGGGGATTGGATCTGTAACAGAGTGGAGGGTTGGTTCAAAGCCTTGAGACAAACAGAATTGAACCCATTGATTCCAATGGGCATCCTTGCGCTTGGCATAGAGTTCAGTGACTGAGGCGCGCATGGTCGCCTGGATAGAGCCAAGGTCAGAGCAGAATGCATTGGAGGCTTCAGGTGACATAAGATCCAGGGCAAGTCCTGGGGGTAGGTGGTGTTAAAATGATTGAGAAGGGCAGTGTCAGATAGGTCAGAGCGAGAGAGGAGGTCAGCAAGGTGATTGGCTGGGCCTGGGATGTAATCCCTAAGGGGTACATAGTGATGGAGCCGCTGGTGTAGGGACTGAATTTGTAGGAGGTAAGCGGCAGGCCCAGTAGTGGTAGTGGCGCCTTTCCTTTGCCAATATACAGCCGCCGTGTTGTCATAGCAGTTGTGGGTGGTTCTGGATTGGACACAGGCAGCTTGGGCAAGGATGTCATTGTGGGCAATGGAACCAGCGAGCTCAAGGTCACTGTTGGTGATGGTGCCAGTGGGGTGGTCAAAGGTGACCAATTGGGAGGAGACCCACTTGGGGAATGCATGCCTCCACATGATGGGCTGCACCGCACCCGTCGGAAGGGGGACAAAATGGATGCCCCCCATGCCCTGCCCAGAGGCATCACAGGCACCGAGGGTGGCTGGGAAGGGGGCTGGCACCAGTTCTGCAATAGAGGTAGGCCGGTTGGATAGATCAGTGCCTAGCCATTGGAAGTCCCGAAGGAAGCTGTGGACCGGCTTTGTGAGCCGGATGCGCTGCCGGCCTGGATCTTGGTGTCACAAGGCTTCTTGGAGGATGGAGAAGAGGCCAATGGATCCAGGGATGGCAATAGTCATCGATTGGAGTTCCCCGAGGACCTGGTGCCATTGTTGGATGGGGACATGGCGCTGGTTGGGAGTGATGGAGTGCAAGATCTCCTGTAGCCGGGCTACTCGATGGGGAGGAAGGCTGATGGTTTTGTTGATGGAATCAATGAGCCAGCCCAGGATAACTTTCTTGGTGGACCAGTTGGCATCCCCTTGGAGCATTTTCTTGAGGGACGCTGGTTCCTGTCTGAAGGGGGTGTCGGTGGCATCCAGGGGCCGGAAGACCTTGTCCAGGGATTGGAAGAGCACTCGCTTGATGGCGCGTTGGGTCCATTGGTTGCCCTGAGCAAGGACACAGAAGTCATCCACATAGACATCCCAGTATCAAATTGGCTTTTTGCTGGGGGTGGTGCTGAGGGTGGCCTCCGGAGGGGGTTCCGGTGGGATGGCCGTGGGGAGGGCGGTTGGAGATGGGGCTTCAGAGGGGAGATCCATACGATGGGGTGTGAGCCTGGCGTTTGCCAGCCCGGTGGAGAGGGTGTCATTGGCCAAGTTGGCAATAGTTTCAGTGAAGGCACAGAAGTTGGGAGGGCTAGATGTCCACCCCATAGGGTTGGTGAGTGGGATGCCAACAAGTGGAGGTTCGCCCTTCCTGTTGTAACTCTAAAAATCGACCGAAAGGTATAGGATAATTGAAATTTAAAGAGAAGTGAGCTCAGAGAGACGCTCTTATTTTACTGTGTATTTCGTGCTGTATTGGGGCTCTCTGTATTTTACATGGTAGAGATCTTCCCCGGTTAGTTGTTACCATTCTCGTACCGATACTGCTGTTGCTGTTGCTGTTGGTCTTATTGTATCGGTCATTTGATGGTATCGGTCATTTATGTTGTTAACTAATCTGTTCGATGGGGCGTATGCTTGTTCGTGGAATTTGAGATAGATGAGGCCCATTCGGAATCGGTATTGATTTTCTTGATTGCAATAAGTAATTTCCTCACGGGATATTAAGTGCATTCTTTTGAATGTACTTAAGGATTCCAAGTGTTTACTTACTGTTCAGGTCTTTGGATATTTCTTGTTTCTAACCGGTTCTCCTCTTTTGTTTGTAGCCTTAGCTGATATCGTTTTTACCACTTAAGGATTCCAAGTAGTGGAGGTGCTCATCAGAGTATTCGTATCTCATATTCTGCACCTCGGTCATCGTTTCGTTTTGTCGTTTCGTTTTGTCGGCTTTTCCAATTGAATTTGATGCCGACAAAGTCTGTATTTTTTTCGCCGACAACACACCCCTTGATCCGACACGCTATCGATGTTGGATTACTGTCGGAGTATAGTTAACCTGATTCCAAAATGAATTATCAAATGCTGATGAAGGGATTGATAGTCGCCAAAGGTATCGACCATGGTATAAATCAAATGAAATTTGTCAAGGCAAATTGGAGAATCATGTAGAGATCGTGAAATCGATGGAAGGTTAATCGGATTTGGAAACAATCTGAGTCGAAGGAATCGATCATAGTGGGATCCAAAGTCGGAGGGGAGAAGAGATGTGCTTGGATGAAGTGTATTGGATATCACGGATGGAATAAGGTTCGTCCATTGGCTTGTCGTTTACAATCGTACCATAGAATCAAATGGTGGTGCTCATCTTAGGAAGAGGTGGAACATTGATAATCGATTCGAATGTGGAGTAGAAGAAGGGATCAACAGTCGACAGAGGGATCGGCCATGGTACAAATCGAATCAAATTGGAGACAAGACGGAATGGTGATGCGTATCCTGGAATGGAGATTGGGGAATCTGAATCCTGGTGAGATGGATTGGTTGAACGGGAGAGGCAGGCTCGATGGAGGATTTATTGAGCAATGCTTAGTATCACGGAGGGGATGTCCAAGAACCATCTGGGGCAATTTGGGAATTCGAACAAGAGAATTGGTAGGAAGATCCGTCGATGCCAGAATCAAAGATTGGTGTTCATCTTAGGAGGGAATCGGACGTGATTGTAGATATGAACAAATCATAGAAATCGTTGAGCGTGGAATACGATTGAGATATCGTAGGGGTCAATATGATTGTAGAATCGAATCGTAGTCGTAGAAGTCAAGATAGTAGGATAAAGTCAAACGTCGAGGATTGAATTGTTTGCTTCAAGTCGTAGATTTAGAATCGTCGTAGAGACTAGACGTCGACGTTTGATCGGAATGTCTTCTCGGAATAATTGAATTGGAGTATCGTAAGCAATAACGTGACTTGAACTACTTGTTGAGAAGCGAGCAATCATGGATTCAAGACAGGAGACTTGGAGGAAACGATCGTTTTAAGTGTAGGATAAGGTCGAAAGTTGGATTGTCTTGGTATTCTTGAACTGAAGTAGGTGGCTCAATTGGTAGATTGAAGTTAGTAGAATCATTGCAGGATTGCAGCAAATCGTTTGATCATAGATGAGATTGTAGGATGACATAGTGTGATTGGATCGAATGATAGATTGGAGAGAAGATGTATCGGGTGCACTGGAGCGGAAGGCTCTATTGAGGATCTCGACAAAGGGGAGATCCATGAGTGATTGTGTATCGATATAGGGCGACGATGCGGTATATCAAGTCAAGGATCAAAGATCATACCAGAGGCCCAACGGTAGACTCCTTTTGTGTGAGATCTGATCGAGGTCATATGTGATTTAAGCTTTGACTCATATCTTCGTCTTGATACTTAGTCACGAGAATTGTTTTCTTAGTGCGGTAAATAAGTTCCGTGAATTAGTCTGAACCAAGCATGTTATTTAATCTTTGAATCATATCTTCGTCTGGATTGACCGTGGAGGAATTACCAACCGTAGTCGATGAGAATCGAATCGGAATGGTAGAAGTCGAGTGGGCAGCGTCGAAGACGATTGATTGATGGTATCAAAGGGTTGGACCAAATGGTAGAGGCTGGTTGAGAATTGATTGATAAAGGAACAGAGGGTCAATCGGATGTACCGTAGAATAGGATTGATTCCAAAGGAGTGCAAGGAGAATATCGATAATCAATTGGATCGAGACAGAGAAAAGTCCTTGTGTGGAGCCTCAATGGAGGGGAGATTCATGAGTGATTGTGTGAGATTCTAACCGGATACTTGGAAGTGAGTTCTATCAGTATCGAGTCTTGGGATAATCGAAATCAATCGTAGAAATGGATTGTGAAATGAATCGTAGAGTTCATGCCATATCAAGCGTAGGAAAGAGTGTATTCGGATGTAGTCGTAGGTTCAATTCAATCGTCGAATAGAATCAAACGAGTCGATTACTGATGAGATGGATTGATTGCTGCTTCAAGTTGTAGGATGGAGGCGTACGTTGTGAATGGGAGAGCACAGCAACGTATTCATATCCTTGAACTGGACGAAGGGATTGGATAATCCGAATCGATTCATTGAAGCTCAATCGTTAGAGAATATCAAGTCAGGGATCGAATAATCCAAATCGATTCATAGAAGCTCGATCGTAGATGGTCTTAGATTCAATTGTGGAATGATTGAATCGCGCGTCAAGACATATCGAGTTGTTGAATCAATTGAGTATGGGTGCTGTTGGAGAGGAGCTCCATAATCAAAATGGATACGGAATGTAAGCGAGGCTTTGAGTTAACCTTGGAATAGAATCAAATGGATCGAATTGAGACGGGACAAATCAATTTGGGGAGAATCGATTGTTTCGTAAATGGTCGTTGATTCTTGATGCGGATGGATCAAGTATCATGGACACGGTTTATTGGGGGTCGATGGAATCGTAGACACGATCGTAGGATGGCACGTGGAATTGTAGAATCGATTGGTTGAGTGAATTGGTATCCATATCAGATCGCAACATAGTATCAATATAAATAAGTATATCGATTATGCGTGGCGCTGTCGTAGAAACACAAAGAGACGTGTCCAAAGGCGGACCAACGGCAAGCCGCACGGATCGAATCGGAATCAAACGTATCGTGCGATCGGTGGATTGAATGGTAGAGTTAAGGATCACGTCGAATTAAGTTGTGTGTATTGTTGTAGGGAGACGATGCTGGATATCAAGTAAATTGCTGGAATCTGCTTGTGGTGGGATTACATGAACCGGTGACACACCCCTTGATTCAACACGAAGTGAGGGAGTGTTGAATTATTTGTCGGTTCATGGATTTGGTGTCAGTGTGTGGAGAGCATAACGAAAGTGGTGGACGCTTATGATGAAAACGCTGGAAGTTAATGCGAGCAGAGGAGGTGGGCAAGGGGCCAGTTGTAGGGTACATAGCGACTGGCGGAAAATGCGCTGGAGGTGCGAGGAACGAGCAGACGATTGAAGAATGGCCGGAGGAACGCTAGAAGAGGCCGAACAAAGAAGAGATCGAAGGCTCGAAGAAACAGGCAATTCAGAGTGACTGGTCGATGCGGGGAAGGGATGCCGTGCACGCCCCTGGTCCAGAGCTGATGGTAGCGCCTCCAACGTAGGAGACAATTGATGGATGGTAGATGATGTTCAATACGTAACTTGAGTCGGTTGGAGGAGGATGATGGAAGGAGCGTAGAATCAGTGTAGAATCGAATCGGAGACGAATCATTGAAATCAATTGTTGAACAGAAGACTTGGATCAATTGTATATTTGTATCAAACGTAGATTTTGGATCAATCAGATCAAAGATGAAGGGCGAATCGTAGAGATCGATTGATCAAACCACGAATCGTAACCCAAAGCTTGATCAAGAAATTTAATTGCATCGATTTTGCATAGATCAAGCCATCGGAACTGACTTTCTGTTGATACATAGTAGATGATGGATCGTGGTTGGCACGCGGTTGTCGTATTGTCTATCAGAAGGGATTGTTTGTAGATAGCGATCGGTTTGTGCGATGGAGAAACAATGAGGGCGTCACAGGACAAAAAAAAAAAGGTAAACAGCGTTTGATCGTCGATCGAATCGGATAATCGTAGTGGGGGATGCGATTGATCAAATACAATTGTAATTGAAGCATGATAGCTGTAGCTTGGTTTTGCTTGATCTTGAAGTGAGGTAGATGATCACAGATCAAATCGGAAATGCCTATCTTGGAATCATCGTAGAAATCGAATCGGAGAATGCGATTATCATATGGAAACTAAGACTGGGTCAATCGTACCGGACTTGGTGTAGATAGTGATCGTAGAGTGATCGAAGTGTAGGACAAATAATCGATAGGTAGCTTAAGGTATCCACTTGTTAGTGGAAGGTATAAGGGCTCTATAACCTGTTGTAACTCTAAAAATCGACCGAAAGGTATAGGATAATTGAAATTTAAAGAGAAGTGAGCTCAGAGAGACGCTCTTATTTTACTGTGTATTTCGTGCTGTATTGGGGCTCTCTGTATTTTACATGGTAGAGATCTTCCCCGGTTAGTTGTTACCATTCTCGTACCGATACTGCTGTTGCTGTTGCTGTTGGTCTTATTGTATCGGTCATTTGATGGTATCGGTCATTTATGTTGTTAACTAATCTGTTCGATGGGGCGTATGCTTGTTCGTGGAATTTGAGATAGATGAGGCCCATTCGGAATCGGTATTGATTTTCTTGATTGCAATAAGTAATTTCCTCACGGGATATTAAGTGCATTCTTTTGAATGTACTTAAGGATTCCAAGTGTTTACTTACTGTTCAGGTCTTTGGATATTTCTTGTTTCTAACCGGTTCTCCTCTTTTGTTTGTAGCCTTAGCTGATATCGTTTTTACCACTTAAGGATTCCAAGTAGTGGAGGTGCTCATCAGAGTATTCGTATCTCATATTCTGCACCTCGGTCGTCGTTTCGTTTTGTCATTTCGTTTCGTCGGCTTTTCCAATTGAATTTGATGCCGACAAAGTCTGTATTTTTTTCGCCGACAACACTTCCTGGCAGGGAACAGCACGCCCAGTTTCATGGTGTCCTCTGGTTGTAATTGTACCCGGTAGAACCCATCTGCGAGGTCAATTTTGGACATATACACTGGACCAAACCTGTGGTTGGCGTGGTGCAGCTTGCGGAGGAGCCGGGGAAGGGTCCGGCCAAATTGCATGGCCTCTACTGGGGCAAGAGGGATGGTGTCCTGGTTGACCTCAGAATAGGTATAGTCAGAGATCATGCGGGGTCGGCGGCCTCGCTGTGGGACTAGGCCCAGGGGACTCAGCCTGAGGTTGGGGAGGTCTTGGATGAGGCTGGCTGGTAGGACAGTCCATTGCTGCTTGTCCATCATGTCAGCATATTCTTCTCGCAGGAAATCGATGCCCAGGCGGGAGGATTGGTGAGGCCCCCTGGAGAGGGCTGTTGCAATTTTGTCCGGGTTCCAAGGGGGGCCGGTCATGGCTGCAGGGGTGCCCTCTTGCCGAAAGTGGTGCAAGAGGTGTCTGGCTGGGTGGGGGATAGTACCCACATCTGGGTGGATGTCGCCTTGTCCTCGGATGGTCCGGATGAAAGCCCCCCAGCTAGGGCTGTTGTTGTAGACCTTGATATCCTGGTTGATGTGCAGGTCGAGCCGGTCGATGGGATATTGGGGAAGAGAGCCCGGGCTGAGGGTAGAGCCCGGCTTGCGGCTGGTGAGTGGAGAGCCCAGTGTGTGGCCGGGTGGGGAGGACAGCGAGTCGCTGGAGGTGGGAGGAGAGCCCAGCTTGCGGCCAGGTGGGTCCAGCACGGCGCTGGTGGGTGGAGAGGCCAGCACGTCGCTGGGGGGAGGAGGGCCCAGCGCGTCGCTGGGGGATGGAGCGCCCAGCTCTGGGCTGCTGGACGTAGGAGGAGGACCCAGACCGTCAGTGGGGGATGGGCGCCCCAACTTCGTGCAGGGGCAAGGGGAGGCCGGCAGGGCGCTGGGTGGAGGAGGAACCGGCGCGTCGCCGGGTGGGAGGAGAGGAGGAACCGGCGCGTCGCCGGGTGGTAGGAGGGGAGGAGGACCCGGCGCGTCGCCGGGTGGGAGGAGGGGGGGGGGGGGGGGGGGGGGGGGGGGGGGGTACGGCGTCACGGGTTGGAGATACCAGCGCGCTGCAGGGTGGAGGAGCCGTTGTGTGTGTGTGTGTGTGTGTGTGGGGGGGGGGGGTCAGACACCGGTGGGCGAGGAACAACGCGAGGGGGGGGGGCTTACCTAAGTCCGGTGGGAGGGGGGGAAGGGGAGTTTGGGGTGCGGTGAAGATAGAGGAAGGCGCCGAGGGTGGAGTGGGGAATGGGGTGGATGGCGCTGAGGAGTGGAGTGGGGAATGGTGGGGATTGGGATGGGGCGTGGTGAGGTCCCCCGTGGCAAACAGCGTGAGAGGGGGCGCGGCGCCTTGTTGGTGGCGCTTGCCGGTGAATCAGGCTGTATAGGCCTCTTGGCACCACTCCCAGATCCGGTCTTGCTCCCCGGATGTGATGGGGGAGTGGTCATAGAGGTGTTTGCACCCAGTGAAACAGTTGCCTCGGATGTGCCAGGAATGGTAGCGTTCCCGGCCATCCGGGCGTTTGATGGGGGATTTGCCTTTGGTTTTCATGGCTGAGGTGACAGACCGCATGGTGTTCTTTGTGATTCTGGCGCTGATGGGATTGGAAGGGGGATTGGAAGGATCAGAGAATCGGGAGTCTCTGGTGGGTTGTAAAGCTGATCCTGTCGGGGACGGTTGCCTCCCCCTCCTGATTGAGATGGAGGGGTGCCAGCCGCAGGGGCGACTTGGGTAGGCTGCTGGAGTGCTCGTAAGGCATCGACGTTGGACACATTTGGGAGCCAGTTGAGGTTCTGGGTCATTCTGAACCTGTGGATGTCTTCCCCAATGTCTGGGGAAGGGAGGGAGATGTCTGCTTCCCATTGCTCTTCTAGCCACCCCCGGATGCGGACTTGGAAGTAGTACACCACTATTGCCGGAGTGATCCGTTCTCCTAGTTCGTCTGCAATGGCCCTTCGGAGGGGCATTTGTTGCCAACTCTAGCCGGGAGAGACCGCGTTGGTAAGACTTCACCACGTTATGAGTGGCGCCTAGGAGGGTGGCCAGTACAGCCAGGTAGCTTTTCAGCTGAGTGGTAGCCTCTGTCCAATCGAGGGGGATGTAAGGCTTTGGTCTTTTGCAAATCCAGGGAGTCCTTGAGTGAGAGTGAGTTGCCCTTGGTGGAGATCATGGTGTCATACGCTGCTACATTAGCAGCCGCCTCGTGCTCTTGCTTTAGGGTGGCCGCTGATCCTCCTGGAGGGGTGAAGGCTAGCGGGATTATGCTGTCTGCTACGTCAAAGGGGTCCGTCCCATAGAAGTTGCAATCTTGGAACCTCTTGAGTACCGCCGTGGTGATGAGTGGCGCCTGGATGCCAAGGTTGTAGGCATCTGTGGCTACTTGACTTTGGAGGACCATGTGGGTCTTTTCATGTTTGCTCTTCTTAGCCCAGGCTGTGTAGATGGGGGGAAGATCGGCTTCAGTTGCTTTTCCACAAAGTAGTAGGAGTCTTTCTGTGTAGAGGTTGCCCCAGACTTCCATGACAGAGTGCAGCTTAGAGGATTCTTGTCGTCGTTGGTCCAGCGACTCGGCTCAGTCTTAGTTGCTGGTCGGTGAGCGCTGAGAAGGCTGCTGTGAGGGTAGGGTCTGCAGGCGCCGAGCCTGCTAGGCCTGGGAGGTCTCGGAGGAGGACATTCTTCTTCATGTAGGCCCGGAGGTTGGCCTCCGCACGAAAGGAGGGTCCCGGTTCCAAGAGAGCCGGATGGCCCCCAGAAGGGTGGTAGGTTGTGTCCCCACCGCTCGAAGGGTGTCCAATAATGGTTTGGCAGATGTCCCCCAGCCCTTGCTGGTGGATGTGAGGTTGGAGGACTTGGAAGGCCTGCTTTGGGGTGAGGCCCCTGCACAACACTAGTGGGACGAATTCAAAGGGTAGAAAACACACCTTGTGAGCCTGGAGCATTTCAGTGTGGGCAGTCCCTTCAGGGATGGCAGGGATGTAATCTCTATCCAGATGTTGTGATATGGTGGCTTCGTGATGAGCCAGGAGGTACACCCGGCTAGCTGCAGCCCTTGACAGAAGGGCTGCGTCCACCTGTACCAGCTCACCCTCTTGTCCTTCTACATCATCGATGTAGCCAAAGGCTCGGCCCCGGTTGGCTGAGGGCTGGGTGATGGTTCCTGGGTAGCGTCGGAGTCCATGGACCACCCGTAGACGGATCCACTCCAGCGGCATCCTCTTGGAAGAGATGCCCAAGCCACCAATGGCTTGGGCATTGAAGATATCCAGAAGGAGGGGGAGAAGCCGGTCCCCGTCCGCTTCGTTGAAGAGAGTGTAGATGGCTTGGTAGACGTCGTGCCTAGCAGGGGCTTCCCCAAAGGGCCCCGCACCTTGGAAGTACTCCCTGTAGCTCATCAAGTGGAAGTGTCGGGCCGGCGTTAGTAGGAGGCGTCAGGAGTGGCAACGATGGATGTCAGCGGGGAAGTTGTTGCTGATGATCGTTCCCGTACGGTGATCGCAGAGGAAGGTGTCGGTTCCGAAAAGAGGCCGGGGTTGGGGTCGGTGCCGGGAAGCGGGGCCGTTGCCGGTGCCGGGAAGCGGGGCCGGTGGATTGATACAAGGGGTCCTCGCGTTGGGAGGAGGAGTCGGCGAGGTAGGTGTCGTTCTAGATACTCTTCTCGTAAGCGCGTTGGGCCTCCTGATGTATCTGGTAGGCGCGTGGGGCCGGCTGTAATCCTCGCGTTGGGAGGGTTACGAGGGTGGCTTGTACGGGTACAATAGGGAAGGACTATTGGACCTGGACGTATAAGCCTTTTACTTATTCTACTACTAATCGTTTTAGGAGGCAAAAATAGTGAGCTGTAGGCTTGGTTCTTGCTGGCGGAATCCTTTACAGGCTTGTTGGTGCTTTCCCTGTAATTTGATGCTTACAAGTGGAATTGCTGTATGCCGTGAGGAGTAGTCGTAGAGTTCGTACCTACGTTGGTGATACAGTGAGATCTTGCATACTCAAGGGTGTTCCTTGGTTTGTACGTCGTACGGCGTACGTTCCACGTGGCACTACCATTCCTTACATTCGGTTCGCTACATCGATTCTCCTGTGGACGCGGCTCTAGACCTTACTACTGAAAGTGTTGAGAAATGACGCGCGCACACGAGTGTACGAACATACAATATATGCATATGTAGGTATGGAATCGTTGAAGAAGAAAATCTTTTGGGGGACACAATTCTGAAGTAGTCCAAAAATGACACCTCGGACAGTTCAATCCAACAAGATATCAAAGGATCATACTTTTTAATTACTCTAGTCAATAGTAGGATTAATTTACATTTCTGTCTTTTCAGGCTTGACCTTTTTAATTTTCGGACTACCGATATTAGGGTCCAATCAACAGTAATTAAAAAGCACCACGTGCACCCATACTCAAAGACAGTACGGGCTAGCAACAACAAACAACCATGGAAGCAAAGACTTCTTACTCCAGCATGGCAGCAAAGCCACCATCGAAGGCCAACGATGCCCCATCCACCAACATCACACAACCCAAGCCAAAGAACCCAACCAGCACTAAGCGTAATCCGGACCGGCTCGTTGGACACAATCAAACTGATCTTAAAGGGATCCTCATCCCTGAGGATGCGAGTGCCAAGCACTACAACGAGCTCAAGGATATACTTGAAACCCTTGGAGGCTCCAAGTATATTCCCCAAGTGGGATTGTCGCTCGAACATCTAGTTCAATTCGAATGCAAAGACGTTGCACCAACCAAACCTACAGCAGCAGAGTACTCCACGCCTGTGACTGACCCGGTAACACAAGACACCCAGATGGTTGAAGTGCTCGGACTGAAAGAAACCCTCATGGACATGTACAAGGAAGAACTGAAGAAGAAGGCCAACGAATGGATTCAATACCAAAGAGATATGGAAAAGGTGGTGTATAGACTTGCTCTCAGCCAAATTGATGATGGCATGAAGGCAAAGTTGAAGGGTCTTAAGTCATGGAAGGTCAATGACAACTCCAAGTGTATTGTGGAGCTCCTCAAGGCAGTTGGAGGTCTATGCTTCCAATCAAGCCGGACCAAGGTGCACCCAGTCACTAATGTGATCCGAGCCATTTGGAAGCTCCTCTGTACCCAGCAATGGAGCCTGGACGCTGCATCATACGTGAAGATGGTGAAAGAGAACGTCAATGTGGTTAAATTACTAGGAGGGGGGACATTGGTCTTGCAAAGCCACAGTCTCATACGAGCTAGAACGGGACCCCGCCTACGTGGCCTATGACTACCCAACATACCTGACTCTCACGGGACCAACAAGGGCAAGTCATCGACCATAAATCACTCGGAGGAACTTTGGTCTGCAAAGCCACGGTCTCATATGAACTAGAACGCAATCCCATCTACGCGGCATTTGACTATGACTTACCTAACCCTCACAGGACCAACAAAAAAACAGCAATTGACTATGCAGTAGAACAGCGGGCACTGGTCGCGCTGATTATCGAGGGATCAGACACGGACAGCAGCAATCTCCGGCAAGTCCTTGCTGATAACTACGCCCTACAGCAGAACAATTATCCAACCACAAGTGTGGAAGAGGTCTGAATGCAATCTCTACTACTGCAATGTACCTGAACACAATGGCACTGTCTTGGCCCTGGATACGGTGGAAGGTAAAGCCCATTCGTACTCCGCTTTGGACTGCTCCAGAGCAAAGAAGGCGCGCGATATGCAGGAGGTCCTTGGCTTCCCAACAACACAAGAGCTGATCAAGATGATCGACAGCAACATCATCAAAGACTGCCCAATTACTAGAAGAGATATCAACATCATGGCAGAGGATCTACGGGAAACACACCAGTATCCTAAAGGGAAAGAGTGTCCGACAGCAGTTGCCCCATACCAGAGAAGACATCACACCGGTTCCAGACAGCATCCTCAAAGCCTACCATGATGTAACAGTGTTCGGAGACATCATTACAGTGAACAGTGTCCAGTTCCTCGTGTCTATCTCCTGGCATATTCGGTTTTGAACAGCAGTGGCCATCAACAACATGAAGCACCACAAGCTGGCCAAAATAATAAGGGCAATAGCCGGGCAATACTCCTCTCGCGGTTTTTTTGGGTGACCCAGATACATGCAGACAACCAGTTTGACTGCATCAGGAACAGTCTGCTTGATATGGACCATCCAGTAACAATGCACTGTGTGCCGCCAGGACAACATGAGCCAACAATTGAAAGGAGCAATAGGGCACTCAAAGAGAATATTCAATGCGTAGTGAACCACATCCCCATCACCAGGCTGCCTCGCCGTTGTCTCATCGAGCTAGTCTATGCAACTGTATTTTGGTTGAACTGTAGAACAACAGGAGTGCCACCCACCATATCTGCCCAAGAACTTATGGCAGGTGTGGCATGCAATGCAAGAACCCATGTGAAGTTCCAGTTTCTGCAATGCATCCAAGCGCACTCTGAAGATACAAACAACACCATGAAACCGCGCACTGTGGATGCTGTCTATTTGCGACTGACTGGACAGCTAACCAAGGGATTCTATGCCTAATGATTGTTGTCGGCGAAAAATAAGGACTTTGTCGGCATCAAATTGGATTGAAAAAGCCGACGAAACGAGACAACGACCGAGGTGCAGAAATACAACCGAGGTGCGAGAATCCGGAGTAACAACAGAGACACGATTACCTTGGTGATCGAGTCTTAGAATCAAGCGCACCTCCACTACTTGAAAACCCTTAAGTGGTAAAAACGATATCACCTAAGGCTAAAAACAAAAGAGGATAATCGGTTAGAATAAGACATATCCAAAGACCTGACCAATAAGTAAACACTTGGAATCCTTAAGTACGTTCAAAAGAATACACTTGATGATCCCGTGAGGAAATTTCTTATTGCAATCAAGAAAATCAATACCGATTCCCGGTGGGCCCCATCTAGCATATATACCACAAACAAGCATACGCCCCATTGGACAAGAAACACTTAACCTCGTAAGGAACCAATACCATCGAATGACCGATACAGAAAGACCAGCACACGACACTAACACAGCAGCAGCGACAGTATCAGTACGATGAAGATGACAGTAACAAATAACCGGGGAAGATCTCTACCATGTAAAATACAGCAGAGAGCCCCGATACAGTAAAAATACACGGTAAAATAAGAGTGTCTCTCTGAGCTCACATCTCTTTAAATTTAAAATTATTCGTTATACCTATCCGGTCGATTTTTTAGAGTTACAACAATGATATGAATACTGGCCAATGCATCCATCGTAAACGGGCAACACCCATTCCTATGCCCCAAGTGGTCATGGACCGACTGGAAGCAAATGCTTTGGAGCAGGGAATGCCAACTGGGCTCGAGTTCAAGATAGACTTGGCGATTACCATTCTTGACTTGGAAACAGAAGATAACCAAGATGATGATGATGATGATGCATTGGATCAGTCTTACGTGGACACCGCCCATGATGGGGAAGAAAGCCTGGTTAGCGTGATCGATGAGGCTGAAGCAATTGCTGACTCCCACATGGTGGTCGATGGACAACCGTTACCCGAGAGTGAGGTAGACGACGGCATCTATCCGGAGGAACCAGGAGTGGACCCCCCGGCATCTGGGATGACTGAGCACGAAGACAACCCTACGGATACTCCAGCAGGAGTGGACGGCCCCCCAACATTGAATGATATGGATAATGAGGATGAAGAATCCCTGACTGGGGATACACCACAGACAGCAGATATCCCTGCCTCCAATGACACACAACATGTGGCCTTTGAGGAAGAACAGGAAGAGGAGGCAGAACCCCTGCCGAGGCTCCGACCAAGAATCACCCGGTCGCACAACAAGTTTGGCACGTCAGAAGGATATACGTCCGAGTATAGAGAACGCAGTGACTTCACTGCAGGATACAACCACGCTATCAAGGCCATTGCAGAACAACACACATCCATGTTAATGGTACTACAGGCAATTGAATCATATAACAATCTAGATGCCACCCAGGTGACTAAGCAATACGGGGTGAATCAGGGCATCAAAATCTTTGGTGAAGAAGGAATAGATGCAGTACTATTCAAACTGCAACAACTCCATGACAGAGGTGTCATTGAAGTCATGGACCCAAAGACACTCACACGAGAAATGGTCCAGCAATCCCTACAGTATCTAATGTTCCTTAAACGCAAGAGGACAGGCAAGGTCAAAGGCGGAGGCTGCGCAGATGGGAGGCCCCAGCGCGAGTTCATCACCAAGGAAGAAGATTCCACATCGCCCACCATCTCTCTGTACGCTAATGCTCTCATGTATGATTGATGCGGTCAAAGGTAGAGATGTGGCTACAGTAGACATCCCCGGGGCATTCCTACAGACCGATATGCCAGAAGGCGAGGACGTATACATTAAACTGGACGGCACCATGGCCAAGCTGCTGTGCCGTGTGGACCCCAAAACTCTATGGTCCAAACATGATCACAATGAGGAATGGAAAGAAGGCCCTCATTGGTAAGGCTCGGAAAGCCATCTACGGCACACTTCGAGCTGCGCTACTATTCTGGCAGAAGCTCTCGAGTGAACTGGTTAAGCAAGGCTATAAGCCCAACCCGTACAACTGATGCACAGTCAACAAAATGATCAATGGCCATCAATGCACCGTTGTATGGCACGTGGATGACCTCAAGATCTCTCACAAGGACCCCAAGGTGGTAACACAAGTTATCGCAGACCTGAACAAGGAATTTGGAAATATATCTCCCCTTACAGAAACAAGGGGGAAGGTTCATGACTATGTGGGAATGACCATCAACTATACCAAAGCGGGTAAGGTGAAGTTCACCATGTTTGATTACATCAAAGATATTCTTCAGGGACTACCACCAGCACTTGATGGCTGTGAGGCTGTGACTCCAGCCGCAGATCACCTGTTCCAGGTTAATGAGGCAGCAGAGAAACTGAACCAACATGATGCTGAATTGTTCCACCACTAGGTGGCCAAACTTCTCTTTGCATCCAAGCGCGCAAGATCTGATATCCAGACCGCCATAGCATTCTTATGTACTGGAGTGAAGGGGCCCGATGTGGATGATCAGAAGAAGCTCAAACGGGTCATGTCATACTTGAAAGAGACCCAATTCCTCCTGCTTGTAATAGGACATGATAATACAGGGAACCTGTACTGATATGTGGATGCTGCGTTTGCCGTGCATGCGGACATGCGAAGCCATTCTGGCGGTATGTTAACCATGGGACAAGGTGCCATCATTGCAAATTCCACCAAACAAAAGATTAACACAAAAAGTTCAACAGAAGCAGAGGTGGTGGGAGTAGACGACAACATACCATTCATCTGCTGGGCAAGATACTTCCTAATTGCACAAGGACAACACGCAACCGAGTCCACAGGACAGATTACCAGCACGCCACTTGCAAATGAGAATATTCTCTACCAAGATAATGAGAGCTTGATCCGTCTCGAGCGCAATGGCAAAGCCTCCAGCCCCAAAAGGACCAGGCACATCAATATTAGATATTTCTTCATCACGGACCGAGTAGCCAAGGGGGAAGTCACCATTGAATACTGTCCTACCAAGGAGACGATTGCTGACTATTTCACCAAGCCATTGCGAGGATCACTGTTTCGAAAATTCAGAAACACGATTATTTGGCATTGCAGAGAATAGTGAGTACACTGCATACCGCACTGCATACTTGCAGGCACGGCAGGCGCGTTTTTTTGCCATGTCTAAGAGCATTGCTCAGGCCAACACGCCAGCCAGTGAATGAACACACACCGCGGCGCGGAATCAACTTATCTACCCCAGGCCACGACTAAACCGACCAGCATGATTAACCCTGAGTAACGGGAGTGGTGTTGAGAAATGACGCGCACACACAAGTGTATGAATACATACAACATATGCATATGTAGGTATGGAATCGTTGAAGAAGAAAATCTTTTGGGGGACACATTCTGAGGTAGTCCAAAAATGACACCTCGGACAGCTCAATCCAACAAGATATCAAAGGATCATACTTTTTAATTACTCTAGTCAATAGGATAATTTCATTTCTGTTTTCAGGTTTGACCTTTATAATTTTCGGACTACCGATATTAGGGTTCAATCAACAGAAAGCTGCACCACACTCACAAAAATTATCGGGCATTCTCTAGTTACCGGCACTGCAAAACCCTTTTGGGGTGGGGTGGGGCCGGATCAAAAAAAAAAAAAAAAAAAAAAAAAAAAAAAAAAAAAAAAAAAAAAAAAAAAAAAAAAAAAAAAAAAAAAAAAAAAAAAAAAAAAAAAAAAGAACAGCGGCAATCGCCCGGGTATACCACTACTGGCCGACCGGAGCTGGAGGCCTGTCAGTTGCAGAGCTAATAAATAAATAATGCACCAAGTGCAAAATACCTTTGAGTACCCCATCGGGGGCATCCGAATCTTTGTCATGGATGCAGAAGGGTTTCCGCGGCTCAAAGTAATCCATGGCATCAGGCGCTTTACTGGTACCCCGCTCAATCTAACCTCCCTGTGTTGATAGACCCTACCATCAGTCATCTTGGTGATGTGGAGGATGGACAAGCAGAGCTAGTCAAACTGAAGCAGCCATGCTGTCACCAGACCACCGAGTTGAGAGTCTGCAACACTGCCTGCCCAGCATAAGTTGTTACTGGAAACAAAAGGGAGACTGCAACTTGTCCCAACCCAAACGGAAGGTCTTCCCTGCCAAAGGCTGCAGGCGGGCAATAACATCCTTGCAATGGCGGCAAACTTCCAGAAATAAGCAGTCCATAGTAGCGCATATGATAACAGAGGCTACTACAGTGTACCGGCAACACAAAGGGGCAACAACGCGGTAGGTCACAAACTGTTTGCCTTCTTCACTCACTATTTCCCATGGCCTCGGCTCTGGCAGCTCTGCTGATTGAGACCAGCCATGGATTCAGGCCGACCTGTGCCTTGTCCAGGAGACGATCCAATGTAGTGTCACTGCAGCCTATGCTCAAGCAAGGGGTGGGGGGGGGGGGGGTGGGGGGGGAATATCCACTGGACCCTGTGGCAACCAGTTTTTGTGTCCAACACCCCTTCCTCCAAGCATTCAAGATCCTATCCCCTACCTCCAGGTTTTTGGCACCCGACACAGAGATAGTCAGATTGCCCCTGGTGGCCACACAATTATAGCCCACACAGTTTTAGATGCATCAGGTCAGGTGGGCCAGAATATGGCCTGCTTGGGGGCTAGAGACCCCTGGCTATTGGCCAATGGCTAGCTTGATCCACTGCTGCGTCACACAAACGAGATTTGGGGTTCTTTGGGAATCACGCACATATTTGGGCTGAACTTCACAGGTCCCCCTTGGTAATTTCCTCAATTGTATCAAATTAACGTCAAGCTCATACTATTTTGACATACAGTACATCTTCCTACCCCACTGGCAAACTGTTTCTGATATGGTGGCCCTGGAACTCATTTGATGCCTAAACACAATTAGTGCATGGGTTGCAATTTCTGAATCTGAATTGGTTCCTCATTTCTATTATTTAATGGCTAATGATGGTCCGCACTCCTAAATATCAGGTTTATTGTAAATGATGCTACTTGTACTATCCTCCAATCAGTAACCGGTTGCGGAAAGAAGAAGGGTCACCAAGAAGAAGAAAAACCCCCCCTTGGTTTACTGCAAGACAAAGAAGAATGCAGGAGTAGTTGTTTCACCGGGTCTTCTGGAGCGTATTTCACGTAATCCCGATACATGTTATTCTGAAGTCATTGTGTTGGGGTAGATAATTTCACATCTTTTTCTTTCATCAGAAGTTCAAAGAAGAAAGAGGGTGTTACTGAAAAATTAGGTTCAATGAACACCCCTAATGATCCTCTAAGTGGTGGTCTAGTATCAGAGGTGCTTGACAATCAAGTTACGTATGAACCCCACACCCCGATGTTGTTCAACCGATGGAGCGTGCCTTGATTGGTCAGGAATTAAACAATAATGACAATGACTTCGTTTTCGTGATAATTGTTTTTCTCCTAATGAC